>JABASK010000006.1:0-141998 GCA_019776465.1 Rambutanura hunanensis | reverse complement strand
GGCAGATGACGAGGCAACTTCTTCCTTTTGTCCACTTAGAAGATATGACTTGCCTTTTTCTCGTAGTTCTTGATAGGCTTTTGCAAGTATATCCACTTTTTTCTCCAATTCATCATAATTAATCTAAAAAAAAATTTTTTTTAAAAGGACAATACTTTTTACCAGTTTTCTTTCTTACGGTTTAAATATGTTAATTTACTAGTATCTAACTTTGTATTTGAAAAAAGGAGTTTTTCTGCAATGTGATTTGAATTTTGGGGATGAATTTTCGCTTCATAAAGCTCCATTTTTTCGAACAGTAATTAAAAAAAAATTAATCATCCATCAAATTTTTTTTGAAGATTTGGATTATTATACAAAAAAATTGGTCTAAAGAAAAATTTTTTGTTTGGAGCAAATTTTTTTTTTGAAGATTTGACCAAAATTTTTTTTGAAGATTTGAATGATACAGAAAACTTTGTCTAGAATGTTTTTTTGAACCAAAAAAAAAAAAACCAAGGAGACCTTTTTGAAGACCTTTTTTTCGCTAACCCAATATTTTAAGGGCTGTATTGTAGAAAAACTCCTTTTTGCACATGCAAAGTTAGGTTGCTACGCTAGAGGTAGTACTTTTAGTATGTTAACAATAAATCCTTGTTAATTGTAATTTTTGCAACTTACAGCAGAGCGATCATATAGGGCGACGATGTGAGCAGAAATATCTGAAACTTCAGCTTCACTAACGTCAAAAACAAGAAACCAAGATGGTGCACTTGGCAGAGGGATTTTGAGTAGACGTGCACTGAGGAATATACAGGCACAAGCAATAGCTTCAGGCTTAAAACGAACAAAAACATTCGTCCGAAGGGCATCATTCATGTAATTCCAGGACATTTGGACAAAATTCTTATCCCGGTCATATCCCAATTGTTGCAAATAAATCACAATTATCTAGAATCACAATAAATTCAATTATTCTTTTGTTATATGAGTTTCTACATTCTATTCAAGTGTAAATTAAAAAGTAACCTTGTGCGGATGCTTGACATGGACGCAAAAACCAAGTTCCTTCAAAACTCTTCTTTCAGTTTGTATGACATCGTTTTTGAGTCTGACATAAGCAGGGTCCAAAATAAGAGGCTGGATAAGTCTGAAATGATAAGGAAATCAAATGAAAAGAGTTGACGTAAAAGAACACACAAAATTCTTTGTCCCTCTCCCTCAAGTATCTGTACACTTTGACTAGAATGAGCAGTATTTGTCCCACACCCTTTTCCGGTCTATTCCTCATTCCCAGTTCAATTTGCAGTGGTGCTGGTTTGACGAAATGTGTTTTAATCAACGGCGACGTTGGACACCTTTTCAGTTACTTTTGTCATTATTCTTACACTTGTTAGAAATTAGGTTTAAAAGTATAAAATATAAACGCGCAATAAAATATGAAATGTCGCTGTGAGTTGTAAGTTATAAACGACAAATAACATTGCCAAAATTTTCTAGCAAAACGTCTGCTAGGAAGTAATGGTTGGATTATAATAAAATTCAAGTGAAGTGCCCGAGATTTGTGACCAATCGCCACGGAGAAGAAGCATTTCGACATTCACAGCATCAACGGTTTGTATTTTGTAACTTGTCGTACTTTGGGAAGTTTTTCACCCCGGTATTGAAAAAAATTGATTTTGTGAGAATGGACGGCGCTCGCGTTTGTTTGATTTTGATTCCAAGTTCGTAACAGAAGGTTGGTTCCAACGACGCCGTTGATCTTACAGTTGAATTGAAGAATTGGGAACAATGGATTTATCCCACTCAAAAATAAAAGCACATAACGTCATACCACACATCAACTTCAAATTGAATTAATAGGAAGACGAAGTCTGACCTTACGTATACGTTTGACGATAATTATTGGATCTCAAGCCCATCTCTTCGCTCGGCCTCTTTTTCCAGTTGTCAATGTAAGTGACAACTCCTTGAATATCAACTAAAGTAGAGAACTATGAATCTGATAATTAAACGAGGAAATCCAAATCGAATGGATTGGTACAAGGAAGGAGGGGAGTGATGGAACAAATACTACTCAGTTATCAAGTGTGTACAAATTACCGTCCGGATTTTATCTCTCCATCAAGATCAATCGTGCACTCGAGGTTAAAGTCCCTTTGTGCAACGGTAACCTCCTAAAACGAACATTCGTTTCTATTATATCGTGTAAAGAACATCCGAATGGAGATTATTTCCCATTTAAAAGGTGAAACCAGTGACCTTTGAACTTAAAGCCGTGACTGGTCTAACTTTTGAAATGCGAAAACAAGTCCATTCACTCAATTTAATGTCATGTGAGTCACTTACTTTCCAGAACGGATTTGCCGAATGTGATGAAAGACATTTATAACGTCGCGTATACGCCTTGGTGCTTCTTCAATTTTTGAAGCGAGGTAAACACAAGCCATTGCTGTGACTTCCATAGGTTGCCGTACAAATGACTCTGAAAAAGGATTTGAAAATTCTTGCTACTTACTATCGTTGTTAAAAATTTTGCTCCTTATTTGCATTAATTAAGTACCATATGCATTGCATTATGATCTTACTTGAATAATAAAACCTTTGAAAGAGAACCTGTCCAGTAGCCATCGCCGTCTGTGAAAGTACAAACTTAACAATGTTACTTACTTGTCCTTCTTTTTTATAATGTATACATATTAGTACTGCAAAGTAACAACTGACCTGTGGAAGCTTCAGGAGGATTCCGGACGTTTGAATAAGCTCTGACCCTCCTATTCGAAGAAACGTTTCAGTCTCGTCATCCAATCCATCCTGAGCAGAAGGACTTGGATTGAGTTTACTCGGTGGGACGACTACATTCTCCAATGTTATGACAATTGGTCCATAAGTTCTTCTACTTATTGAAACAGGAGCGGCAGGTGTACTACTACCATTAGCACTTGCCACCGTACTTGTCGCTGTACCTTCGCTCGAAGCTGCCATTTTTAATAGCTAAGTACCAAAGGTCAATGTCTGCGTACTGTGGTTCCTAAGAAAAGAACAAACGAACCCTTATTATCAAAACTTTAAAAAACAAGGAAACAACCAGGTTATCTGCTCTGCAGTCTGCATTACATTATTAGTAAGCTAGTTATTAGAAACAATTTCTGCCAAATAATTGACATTCGATATCGAACTTCGACGAGAAAAGATAAAACTCAACTTACCCTTTTACGTTCGCTGTTTCTAATAAAATTTCGACGAGACTGAAACAACCAATAACTACACACGTTTCTTCTTGGACTAACTATCAATCGATGGAAAGCGAAACGAGAAGGAATTGGAAGATGTAAATTGATCGTAATCGCAAAACAAGAGTATGGCTGTCGTCCTTACTCGTTACCAAGAACACTTGGAGGAAATGCGAAGTGGGGTTTATGATTATGAAGTGTCTGATAGAGGTATAGCCTTACACGGTATACGGCATAACGCTGAAGGCTTGTATTGCTATGGAGGAGAGGGCGACGCGTCATTGCGAGAGGACATTTAGCGCACAGCGCAACGCATTTAGAGCACCAGTGCACCGCATTTACCGAACCAGCACACTGCATTTATTATCCACAATCTTTAATAAAAAATTTTCGAAAACAAATTATTGAATTTTTTTTTGATCAACTTTATATCATCCAAATCTTCAATAAAAAAATTTCGGAAAACTATTTTGNCGAACCAGCACACTGCATTTATTATCCACAATCTTTAATAAAAAATTTTCGAAAACAAATTATTGAATTTTTTTTTGATCAACTTTATATCATCCAAATCTTCAATAAAAAAATTTCGGAAAACTATTTTGAAAAAAATAATTTTTGGAAAAGCGCATTTAGATCGAGTACTCTAAATGCGGTGCGCTAAATGCAGTGTGCTGGTGCGCCAAATACCCTCTCGCCGCGTGATTGATGGCAAGTGAACGAATTGCGCTCTATGCGTAGGAAAAATGCTTTACGTCGCGTACACGATACATAACCTGCGCAACTAAAACTGTCTAAAATTAAAATTTAATTTTCTATCCGTTTTCTATTCAAATCCATAATCAATGATTAACCTTGAATAATACCGCTTAGGGAAAAGGACAAGAGTACATCCTTGCGTATTTCTTCACGTTTTCTTTGCATATTGCATACCCATCCACTGTTTTGTAGAGTAACGAATGAATTATTTCTTGACATGGTAGTTCACTTTAGTGAAATAAATTAAATCCTATAAAAAGAAGCATACAAAACTAAAATATAGTTAGTTTTAATAAGTTCAAAGACACTTTAACTTTATAAAGGTCGAGCAGACAAATGGTCTCATGATGACAGTTTCATCCAAAACTAAGTTCCACTTGAATAGCTTCTCTTCCTTTTTCACCAGTACAATATTTTGTATCACTTTCGTCTGTAACTTCCTCTATAGATTCTGACTTTTTGGAACCGGTTGAAGGACAACTCGGTGACGTCTCTACTTCATCCGAAATTACCTTGTTTGACCTTGTCCTAGGTCGTTTTCGAGTAGGTCCCTTTCGTTTCGCCGCACCCTTAGCTAAATTCGGCCTTTTTCTACATACGTCCTTAGTGTGTCGTGCACGATAGAATTTTGTTGTAAAAACTTTTCCACAATCCCATGTACAAGGATAAATTTGTAATCGTTTCCCACCATCGTCAATCTGTTCCAGTTCCTCTTCTGTTAAATTAGCTGTACTAATACTTTGTATCGCCACGTCTAGTACCTGACCTTCACGAGGTCTCTTGTGACAAATTCGGTGGTGATGTAGGAGACTTCGTGACCTTGAACTAGTCGAGCCACAGCCATACTGACATGAAAAGATGAGCGCCTTTCCTTTATTCCCATGATGCGATTTGGTGTGGTCCCACAACGTCCTTTGTCATGAAACAAAAGTTGACAGAATTAATTAACAATAACTAATAATGAATTAATCAAATTTAAGACAGCTATTGTTACCTTTTATGTTTAAAACTTTTGTTCGGACAGAATTTACAGTGAAATCTGGTTTCTTGTTGGTCATGGACATCCTTCATGTGCTGCTTAAGTGTAATTTTTCCTTTAAACTTGAGAGTACATAACGTACAAGAAAAATTACGTTGTGTTGAGTGACGAGGTAAGTGATTCTTGAGAAGATACTTCGAAGAAAAATTCTTTACCGCAGTGATCGCAAGGAAAGATCTTCTCCCGCCCGTTGACAACTTTGTGAGTAAGAAGCTCATGAGTTCGTAAACCTTGCCGAGAGGTCAACCCTGAAAAAGAGGAAAGTGTATTAAAAATTCAAATACTACGCTAGAAATCACTATGTACTTTAAAGATTTTTTTTTTTAGAAAAATGCTGTTTGATAAAAAAAGTTCACTACGCTGGTGGAGTTTCTTGAGACGGTAGTTATTTGTTACTTAAAGTTAAGGTATTGGCGTTTTGACCCAGTGTAAAGTGGAATACTGTAAAATGATTGGGTTTAAACTTCGATTTCAATGTACCTGCACCACAGAGTTGACACAAGTAAGGCTTGAGTACAGGAGTACTTTTTTCACTGCTAATTGATTCGTCCTGGTCAAATGATTCTTGTTCAGTCCATTTGTCGACTGCTGTTTCAACAACGTCACCTCCAGACTCGGACGTAGCAACTAAAATGTAATAAATCAATCTTGAATTTGACGTTTTTTGATTAAATTAAACGTGGTAATTAGATAAATGCTTCCGGTTCCGTTGTGGTGGTACAGAACTAAATTAATATGCCCGAGTTCTTACATGGATTGGATAAAGTTTTCTCATCACTGGCATTTACCAGTATTAAAATTTTGCGTCTCATTCTCGTTATGAATTTCTACGAAAATAGGGTCATTCACTGGTTCTTCTCCTGATACGAGTTGGTATTCTGTTGAATCCAGAAATCCAACCAAAGGCTGTTCGGCTAAGGTAATGAGATTTATCGAAGAATCTTGTTTGTCAACTGCAGTGACATACTCAGTAAGTGGTCGATTAAGAATTTCATTTCCAATACCATCTCTGCTCTTTCTTGACCTCCGACTCATCAGATGTGAACTTGATTTTCGGTAATTTGTACTTCCTATAAGATTAGCAGTTGTAGCAACATCTACAAACTTATCCAGGATTTTCTTCATGACGAAATTAAGATGAGAATCAGAGTGTGTCAAGGAATCAAATATTTTTATAGCTCCATACAATTTGGCAATGGCCACTCCACAAAGATTTCCACAAACTCGAACGTTTGTAAAATTTTGATCCAGGTCACCTTGTGCGAATCCAAATAGTCTCCACTTGCAAATTTCTTGGAGGGCATCGGAAATCAGTACATTCTTCCGGACATGATTACCATTTTCGTAAAATTCATAGTAAAATTTTTTACTTGGTAAACATTTTTTGGAATACTTTCGAATAACAGTTGGAACAACGATGCGGCGTTTCCTCACTTACTTTGTTGTTATCATCCAATCCGTTTTGAATCGGGTCTGATATCTGAAAATACAAAACAGCTGTCGCTAAACCAAGAATATCCCCTTTTTTTTAAATAATAAGGTAAAAAATACCTCCATTATACACACGAGTTGACAGATCTGGAAGGTACAATTAGAATTTAGAACAAGTTATTTCAGTTATATCGATTTTGGTAAATACAAATTTTATAAATAAGAATAAAACAAAGGAATCATGTATCGTAATAGGAAAGAATTACTTACCGTTAGTCAGATTGTTCAATTTTTTGAAGAGTTCGAGCAACAATTATTAACTTCTCCAGTCTGTTTTCTTCTTGAACTTTGACAAAAAACGTTTTGTTAGATGCAAGAATTATCGAGTTTTTACTTGATGTTGGATCCTTGGATCCCTTTGACTGATGATGGTTGATTGATTGGACATTCAACATTGGATCGAAACTCATTATGTTGTAAACAAGGTTTAAATTATGGCGGGACAGGCGGGGTAAGACTTGTTCCCGAAGTCTACCGCCGCAGAGAACTCTATATTCAGAACATCAGGTTTCCGGATACAATGTATAAAGTAACATTTTCCTCCAAAATTCTTTTAGAACAAACAATTTCTTTCTAAAATTAAAATCAGTCTTAAAAGCTATTTTTTGCTTGGACATAACTACGCTAAAAATTAAAAATTACGAGTTAGTTTCTTATCCAGCAGCATTTTAGAGTCTAACCAAAAAACTGTCTCCAGCTTTGTTCTAAATTTCTAACATAATACATATGTGAGGTGACATGACATGTCCATTTCAAATTTAGAAGGTAAGAATGTGTCATGTCAAACTTTGAATTTTCAAAAAAATAAAATAAAATAATTGGAATACTAAATAAGTTCAATTTTTCAACGTTTGCAGAAGGATTTTTTTTGGTGAAATGATAGTAGTGCTTAACCTAACCTAACTGGTTTTCTTTATTTTCTTCATATTTTCATTCTTACAACGTTAGGAACCTGGTCATTTTTATTTACTTTTCAGAAAATTTAATTTAATTTTGTTTTCGATTTTCAACTACCTCATTCACTGTTTCATGTGAACTAGTCCAGTTACCTAACAATAAGGTATCCTCACTTAAAGCCGTAAGGGAGGTGAAAATAACATGTAGTGAAACGACTAAAAAAAATCGGGTTTTAAACACAAAAATTAACCCGGGACCTGGACCTTACTACGCCAAAAAGAGGGGGGGGGGGTGGATCCTGGAGGGTTGTTCGTCCAATAAATTTAGAAACGGTCGGAGAAAAGTCATAAATTACAACTTCTTTTCTAAAGAAAATAAAATCCTGGAGGGTTCGGTAGGTTTGAAATTTATGGACCTACTCACAGTTTTACTATTGAACAGGCAGGGATTATGCAAAGCACAAAACCTTTAAAAAGTTTTGAGGGAATTAGAAACGACAAGGCTTTACCCGGGTAAAGTTTCATCAGTGCCTTCTTTCTCGAGCGGAGAAAGTCAACGAAATGGAAATTCCATTGATTTTTGGGAGGAGCTTCCAAACTTTCTCCTTCTTTTACAAAAAGCCTACTGGCGGAAATAAGGAAGAAAACGAAGGAAAAGTATGGAGGGTAAAATCTGCCACTTTCATTTTCCGTCATTCCGACCGCGGAGAAAGTCTTTCAATACAAAGAAGAGAAAAAACTGAGCAAAGACGCCCTCCACTCCGAGAAAGTCCCGCCTTTCTTCTCCATGCTGAAAAAGGGGCTGAGCTTCCAGAATTTTGTTGGAAGAAACGGAAATTCCATTAAGAGGAAAAGCACAGAAAATTAAAATTATGTAAATGAAAAACACTTTCACTTTCAGATTCCAGACTTTCTCCATTTACGAGTAAAAAGGAAGAGTCGCCTTCTTCCAAATGTAATTTCCTGTAGGTCCCGTATCAACCCCCCCCCCCCGACTTCTTCTTACCCGGGTATTCAAATGAATTCTGGAGGAAGGAAAAAGATGCGTAGGTTTTAAATTTTGTTCTAGGAGTGTAATTTGTCCGCTTCTTCTTTGTCGGAGTTGGTGGAGGAGGAGGAGGAGGAATTTAATTCAAAAGACACAATAATACCCGGGTCTTTTATATTGATTACTGCACGTCGTTGATGTGTTCACTTCTTTCCTGCCACCCCCCCCCCCTTCATGCAAAGGAATGATTCCTAAATTCAATTTACTTTTCAATTTAAACTTGTCAACTTGACACTTTTCTTTGGGCCTGTTCAAATGGGGGGGGGTGTCTTGTTCAAATGGGGGGGGGGCTTTTCTATAATTTATCGACCTTTCTCCGCTTTCTCTTCTGAATTTCACACCCTTTCTACAGTTAATGAGAAGTAGTGGGGAGGGAGGGGGGGGGAATGCCCTCTTTTGTTTCTTCTCAATTGAAAACGAATATAATTTACTTCTTCATTCCATTTTACATGAGTTTAACCGAATTCCGATGAGGTGTGAAAAAAATGGAAAACTTACATTCTAGTTCAGGCTGGTGAAAGTTAGACTAGACACTCCGGATGTCTATACCGTAGTTACTAACAAGAAAATGAATCAAAACCTACATAATTTTTACTTAATGATTTAAAAATAAAAATAAAAATTTGTTGATGCAACGAAGGTATACCAAAACCGGCGCTAATTTCCAACGTGTTATATGCCGATCTTGAATTTACTGGTTCATTTTTTTATTTATTTAAGAAGATCAAATTTTACATCACCATAGATGGAACATAAACTGATTGAGTAGAGAAGTAACACGTTTTTACTAAAAAAAAATTAGAAAAATACAAAAAGGATTTCAGTTATACAGTAGTTCTAACTAAACAATTAAGATAAGTAACTACCTATACAACTTATACGTTTAGAGTGACGCTTCGAGGTTTCTTGAACTTTGACCTTTATCCCAAGCAACTTGTAATTTTTTTTTGCTTTCTAAAACTCCTTCACAAAAAAATTCAACCTCTACAATTTGTGACATTATCTAGATTTTCAACTTTTGTTCGAAAAGTAACGTTATTTCATCAGTTCTCTACAGTGACACGTGGCAGTTTTTAGAGAAAAGAACCAATGATTTTCTGTGAAGCACTATAATTGGGGAAAAGTTAATTAACGTCGTAGAAGAATGAAAAGAATGAAATTTCTGTATGGTAAGTATCGACTACCCACTAAAAAAAAGTCGTTACTCTCTAACTTTATTGTTATGTGCAAAAAAAGCATAGGAAAATGTGGCCGACGTCCAGAACATATGCGGAGAAAGTCAACGAGTGAAAGTTTGTGCCGTAATTTCTTGTTTTTCATTTCTAAAAAGGAAGTTTTTGTAACGACGAATACTAAAGGTTCTTGAATTCGTAAGGGGTCTCTAAGGGCCCACTTTTCCTCTTTTTCCATTAAAATTTCCTAATGTAGTAATATGAGAAACTATTATTTTGCGTTAATTACTTTCTCCTTGTTTTTACTCCTTTCTCCTCCAGTAATTACTTCCAGAATTTCCAATTAGATGCAAATACACAGCGGGGCTACGGCTCTTTTCTCTAAAAACTTTCTCCAAATTGGAAATGACTTTACCAGAAACTCGTCTAGAATTTCTAATTTCTTTCAAGAAATGACGTGAACTTTGTCAAGATTTTTTAGAAATTAGGCACACAGTTTTTCAAAAAAAAATTCCTTTTTGTTCGAACGTGTTTGTGGCCTCAGCATGGGAGGCTTCAGTTTTTTTTTTTTTAAAAAAATCAAACTAAATTTTTCTTGATCGAATTCAAAAACCAGTTTTTTTCTTCTTCTAGAATCCACATGATGCCCACGAACAATCTAATTGTCTCCACTAGGAAACCTCTCTGAAGTTAGGTAGAATAACAATAACCTAAATTTCATAACCCTGGATTGATTTTTATCGAAATTCAAACTCATACTTAACTCTTGGGGGTTATAATTATGTCACTTTAACAATGTCCTGGCATGCAACGCCTCAAATCTAAAAAAAAACTTAAGTTTCGATTCTTTTTTTAATTTTTTTTTAAAAAAACGAAACCAGTCTTGCGTGTCGTTAATTGTAAAGGATCGAAAGTCAAACAAGTTTGAAAAAAATTAAGCCATCATCAACTCCTCAATGTTTGAGCGACACGATCCCAGTTTACCTCTCCGTCTAGACGCCTCGGCCAACACCTAACAATTTTTAGAACTGATTGACAGTATTTCCAAGTAACCATGGTTACCCGTCTCCAGAGAACTTCTCCTCGCAGTGAACTTTCTATCTTTTTGTGGTGAACAGTGAAATTTTAGTGTAAAGAAAGAGAAATTTTGAATTTGAATAATGAAATTCAAAATTTTGAAAAGGAGAAAGTGTTTTAGTTCTTTCATCTTTTAGTTGAAAGGAAGTGCCTAATGGAACTTTCTTCGTGTGTATAATGAGGTCTAGTGTTCTTTTGATGAGGCAGTCCTTCAAAGAACGACTTTCTGTCATGCCTCTGTCTTCTTGGAATTTTGAACAAAAGATTGAAAAGTTCCAGGATCCATTTTCCTTTTACATCTTTCCCACTTCAATCTTCGTCTCTTTAAAATTGTCTCTGGAAGATAATGAGCCGCATTCAGATGAAACAAAAGGAACCAACCTTTATTTTCTTCAGGAAAAAACGTTTTTTTAGAACAAAATCAATGAAATCGTCGACGGCACGTGCTGGTTCCGAAAGATCTAAGCTTTTAGCCAAGAAGAAAATTTACGTCTCCCCTTTAAAAAATAACCTAATAACCCGTTAGATTAAGTTAGGTAACCTAGCATTACCTAACGAGATTACGTTATAACCTGGCACAGGTTATCGTTAAGGTAAAATGGATTTGCGTGTTAGGTTATTTTGAACGCAAGGACTAAAAACCTAAAAAGAGCCTGAATTTTAGTCCTGTAAGAATGTTTTGGAGGTTATTAATTGGTTAGTTAGTAACCTTCTCCGTTCTAACAAGTTAGCTAACTTGTTAGCTCTAGGTAACGACGCGAGGACGCGACGCCACTGTAAACCAATGCGTTGACCGGATAAAAGAGAGGTAACTTTGAAATATCACAGGGTTAGAGAAATTGACAGAATTCCCATGTATTGAATGTAAAGTGAGACTGTTTATTATCTGGTTTAGTTTATACACAACCTATTTCTAGTTAGTATTTTATCGCCGCCATTTTGAAAAAAAAAACGAAATCATGTGGCCGCAAGCTTTCATGGTTTCTGGATCACCTGGAGCTGGACACGATGTTGTGAATTTCGATGTCGTCATTGTCTTCCATCGTCCTTCTCGTCGTTCTGTCTGACGATTCAAGGATTTCAAGGTAAGGATAATCAAGCTAACTAAGTACGTACCGGGTAGTACCTAGTAGCTTTCGCTTTTGATTGAAGATTGAATATCATGATACCAAGAAAAGTTGAATTTTTAAGTACCAGTAAGTCATAAGTGGAGCTTACTTTGCAACTTTCCTACCAGTAAATTAGGACTTGGACTTTTAGTTTATCCATTCTAAGATCTTACGCCTTTGTTAATTATGATACAAAATTCTTTGAATTTATAAAATGGTTTTGTAACGTTTTAGGAATCCTTTGAGAAATGAGCCTCTTTTTCATTGTCTATGGTTCCTGAGAACGAAAATTTGGAGATCTAGATGCAACATGTGGATTGAAGGTGCATTGGCCTTGAAAGGTTTGAGGAACCTTTGAATGGATAAACAGGACCAGTTTTGGAAGTCCAGTGAAGAGATGTGCCGTTATTTAAAGGGTGTGGGAATGCATCTGGGATATTTCATGAAACCGAGATCATCTCTAAGCACGTACGTTGGCTCTCATGATCTCACTTCTCAAAACAAAAGATCTCAAATCTCTTTTTTTTTGGATCGTGATGGACATTAGGTTAAAAAAGTGGACACGAATAACTTTCACAGTTTTTGTTTCTTTTAGAAAATTTATGAAGAAGATTATACTATACTCAAGGTTCTGGTCCTTTTCCGTCCAGTTGTCCAATATTTTCCGTGTGAATCAAAAAATTGAACATTTTTGTTGATCCATGTTCTCATTCCAAATCTCGTCGGGTGAGTTTCTTTAGTTCATTCACGTTGATTTTGAAAAATGTGAGATGAGAAAAATTTTCATTTTTTGAAAAATATTCAACAAAGCCCCAACCGGTTACTAATGGTCCATCTCCACTTTTTTGAAAAAAAAAGAAGGCTCGAATTGAAAAGAACGATATTCCGTTAGAGATTGAGATGATGAAGAAGAATTCATGAATTTTTCTAAGGTTTCTCAATAAGATCGACTTTTTTTAAGTTGTTCTATACAGTCCAGTTCCAGTTTTACCGTTAAGAACTTCCGCTACTTTCCTGATTGGGCAAGAGGGACTCCAGAGTCCGCCCTGGACATTATAAAGATAAAGTAAAAAGGTTAAACAAAACTCCTTGTAAGGATTTGAAAAAGCCCTTCTTATTCTTACAACATATAAGGATTTTTCCATTCTAAACTTCAAACGACTTACTTTTGGTCATTTTTACTACGAATCTTGCCTTTGCCTTAGAAACTTTATTCGAGGACGTTCTGACGAAATTCAGTTGTCCATTTTTAAAAATTTCAAAGTTTTCAAAAAAAGGACGAACCAGTTAGTGAAAAAGTTTCAAATTTTTTTTCTCTTTGAACTTCTTGATTGAACCCATATAATTTTAGCCTGACCAAAAATTTAATCTACAAATCTTTGGCAAAAAAACTGTAAATAGTTGTAAATTTGTGTAATTTTTTTTTCTTCTAAACTCATCACTTCAGTCACCATGTACTTTTTACCGCAACAACCGGCAACTACGCTGCCAATGGACATCGCTCAAGTACAGGTCAGCACAACGAGTTTTTTTACCTCAATTTTTCGGCTTATAGTTAGTTTTTTTTTTTTTAAAAAAAATTCATTTATAGAGAAAGTACCTTTTTCTCTTCTGAATGACATTGTTCATTCAATTGATCTCACACGCGTGACACGCGTCTCGAGTCAAATGTTCTTGTAAGTATCAACACCTTAACACAATGCTTAAGACGGACCCTTCTTGGAAGGGCAAGGGTCTCTTCTTGGAGGGTTAAGGGCCCCTTCTTGGAGGGTCAAAGGCCCCTTACTGTAGGGTTCCTTTAGAAAGTAAAAACTCATTTGAATTTCAAAGAAGTTAAGGTGATTCCTTCAAAACGAAGAAAACAGGTGAAATTTGCAGTTCTTTCAAGTGAATTGAAGGGAGAGGGTGTCTTTTTGTTTAGCAGGTTAAAAAGTGAATTGATGTCAAGAACCCGCAAGGGGTCTGACCAATTTAAGAAAAGTAAGCGTAAGGGTTGTTTTTTTAAGTTAGGAATTCGCCCTTTATAAATTCAAAAGTGGAGGTATTTTCACCCAATGAGATTTCATTCCTGTAAGATAAAATTTTTGAAAAATTTCCAGGGCTTTTAAAAAATTTGTAGAGAGAAACTTTATCTTTGGTTCTAAAATTTTGTCTAATTTGAGTTTGTGAGTTGAAAAGAGCCCGGAAGTCTTGAAAATGTCTAGAAATGAGAAAGGCATTAGAGAAAGTTCTCGTTTCTGCTCATTATCTTCGTTTTCCCTCGAGGTTTGTTCGAAGGTTTTTGGAAGGAAAGTGAAAACTCATCAGGAAACTTTTCCCTTTGTGATAAAATTAGCTGGAAGAAAAGTAAGGATAGAAAGTCTTTTGTTAAAACAGGGAAAATGTTCTAGGATTTTGAGAGACTCTCGCCTAGTTACTATGTTGCCTCGTATAGACGATGAATCTAGAAAACTTTGTCTCTAGAAAGTTGATATATAAAATGGTTAGGAGTTTAGAAAGTCGAGAGAAAGTCTAAAGTTTAAATTCTCTTTTCCCCTTTATAAATAATGCATGATATCAGATGAGCCTTTAGAAGAATAGAAGCTGAAGGGAGAAGATAAGAACAAAGTAATATTTCATGTCTCTTTTCCTAAAACTAAAACCTTTTCTCTTTTCTTTTCTCTTTAAACCCTGAAAACTTTCTCTTTTACGACAATTTTCAAAGTTTTGAACCTTTAAGTTTTGAAAACTTTCAGAGAAAATTTTAGAAAATGGGGAAGGAATTTCTAAGTTTAAGAAAAAGGTCTTCTGGTTTTAAAGTTTTTGAAATAAATTATTAAATTTATGAAAAGACTTGGCTCAAATTCAAAAGGAAGCGACGGATTTTTGTTGCTCTTTTTTTTTGAAAAGATAGCATTTTTTATAGACAACAAGGTTGTTTTGTTTTTTATAATTTAGTGTAAAATATATACTCTCTAAGTCGTTCTCTAATGGCGAAAAAAGAAGACGGCCAGTGTACTTTGTAACCACCTCGTTGTAACCGGGTGGTTTGGTTACAATTCACAGTCTATGCTTATTTGCGGAGGTGATGGTGATGGTGATTTCACAACAATGGAGTCGGAAAGTACGATCATAACCTTTAACCTTGACCCACTGTGTGCACAGGGTGGTTCATTCTTTTCTTAACTAAAAATTTGCTTCTACTTTTAGCGCTTGACCAAACCTAACGAATAAATATTTTTTTATATTTTCAATGTGTCGGCTATCATCCATATATTGAAACTAGGGTCAAAGGCCAATATTCAAATATGGGCTACAAAGTGCTTTCTCAAAAATAAGATGAAACATCCTTGGTAACTCCATCATGACCTTAAGAAAATTGAGTATTTTAGTTACGAAGCAATATTTTTCTACGACTAACGTCTAAGTCATGAAGTGTAGAGTGTTTAGCGTGTTAGTAAATTTAATTGCTTTAATTTTTTTTTGCATGATGAGGCGTGTCTTTGTAAATTTACGATATTCCTAGTCGAGGTTAGACGAGTTTTAATCATAGCAAGACACTCTGCTTTCAGTCGTAACGTTAGACGAACTTCGTTAGAAGTCGAAGTTTTTCCAGATTATTTTTTTGATGGCCTAAGAGCATTTCAAATTAAGGATTTTGTGTAACTTCCGTTTGAGATTTAGATTCTTCCGCTGACAGGTTTTAGAGGAAAAGCGGAGACAGTAAAATGTGTCTTCTCGTTGGCTCCAGAGAACGTTGCTAGGATACGAGATGAAAAAGAGGGATCTTGTATGTAAATGAAGAAGAAAGTCGTTAGTCTCTTTTCACTCGACTGCATCTCCAAACAGATGAAGGGGGAATTGGAGAGATGGTGGTGGAAAATAAAAATGGCTGCCGATTCGTGACTCCAGGGAAAGGAGAAAGAGCCATTTCTCCCAGAATGCCCGCCCTTCTTTTCTTCAAAGGAGAAACCTTCCATGACAGTTGTGTGGATCAATGGAGAAAGGTTGGGGAGCTGGAGAAGAAATACCTAGTGATTTTGAAAGTTTCGGGATTTTTTTACGTCTAGGACTTTCTTCTCCTCCCGGGTGTTTTTTAAAAAACGGGGAGGGGGAGGGGAAGCTGCCGCTAGAGCCTAGAAATTTTGACAGGACAAAACCCCAAGACTGAAGACTGACTTAAATTTCTAGAAACTAAATTAAATTTTGAAAATAGAAAATACATTTATAAACTTTCTCGTCTTTATTCTCTGGTGGTGAAAGTCGATTTGGGAAACAGAGAAGTTTATGGTTGTGGGAATTTGTGCTTGGGTTTTCAAAGTTTTCCTAAATTACTTTTTCTTCGTCCTTTTCCCTTCCTTGCTTGTGTTTTAGTGTTTTAATTGAAATTTAGGCAAAATCAAGGAGAAATTTAAACCGCAAGAAGAAAATCATTTTCTCTGAGTTTTCAAATTTAGGAAAGGGCGGCTGAGATTTCTAAATCAGGGTTGGGGAGTTTTTTTTTAAATAGGAAAAGTACGATGTTTGGGTTCGACGCTTTTTGGGGAAGGCAGTTTCACGTGATTCTTTAGAAAAAATGTTGTAAATCAAGTGAAGTAATTTTGCACATAAAAAAACTAGTACAGTTAAGTGAATATTTAAACTTCAGTGCAGAATGCTAGAAAATTTCATTTGAAATATTTTTTTTAGACAAGGACGTTTAACTTCGACAAAAAAGGAAATATATCAGCATCAGCATTAGTTAAATGTGTTATTTCGATTTGTGGAGCATTAATTAGTTAAATTTAGCCAGATTTAATCTTACCCGTAAAGGAAATATTAATATCAACGTAAACCCTACTACAATTAGTTTACTAACCTAACCATTATGCATTTATGCGACCCTCTCATTGTTCATGTGTAAAAAGTTTTATTTTTTAAATGTGCAATTGTTTTTTCAATTTCTTCAATTCAAATTTGAAAATCTTCGTTTTTTATTTATTTATTTTTTATTTTTTTTACGAAGGCCTCATCTCACCACATACAGTTTTTGTGCAAACGGAAATGGTGTTTTTCAAAATTTAAATTAAAAAACAAATATTTTTTATAAAGAAAAAAAAGAAAGCGTGAATGAGGAATTAGGAATTTGACGATTTCTTAAAGTTTCTTTTGGGTTTAGTATTGGTTTAAGGGTCGTTAGAAGGGTGGAGTTTTTCACTTGGGGTGTTGGGAAAATTTCTCCAATGAGAACGAAGGTTCTAAAAAAATTCTCTTTTAAGAAACTCCCTTTAAAACACAACTTTTAAAACCTGGAACCCCTGGGGTTAGGTTAGGTTAGTTAAGAAGCTAGGAGGTTATTTTGAGAGTGAAAGTAATGCTGTTAAAAAAAGAACTAAATTTAGTTTAATGATGAGACTAGAGAATTTAAAGCCTGGGCATTTTATGATTTCATTTTATTCTAGTAACTAGTTGATTAAAGAACCTTCATTAAAAAGTACTTGAAAGGGAAAACTCAAATGTAAATTGATCCTCTGTACTTTCTCCCGGTCCTAAAGGCATAGAAAGTCTCTAGATACATGATCCATCGCAGGGAATTTGGTGAGAAAGAGGTTTAAAATACCTTTAATTAATTTTAATGAACTTTGTAGCACTACCATCCGCCTACTTTCTTTTTAAAATTTCAAAATGAGTCATTTCTTTGAAAATTTTAATAAATGCCATAAGTCTCCCCCCCCCCCACCCCCGTCACATGGGTTTTCTGCTAAAACGAGTTGCTTAATTTTGAGAAACCTAAAATTTCTTTCAAATTTTGAAAATTAATGACATAATTTCTTCTTTTTTCTAACTGTGAAACGAGAGTCAGTTTTGATTAGGACTCAATCTTTTTTCTTTTTTTTTTTAAAAAAGATTTGACAAATAAAATTTTTTTTATTCTAGAAAAACGCAACTTTGTTAAAATTGGGAGAAAGCGAATTTATCCAAACTAAAAGAAAGTTGGGTTCGGGGTGTTCTCGTCGTACCTCTGTTACCCGGTAGATGTATCTCGATACTCCCCAACCTTCTGAGAATTTTCGGGCTGAGCAAGGGAAGTAACCAAGGTTTCAACTTCCCTTGACTCAATTTCGTCATGGTTAATTCCATCCTTTTCAAGCAGAGGGATCTGGTATTCATTTATACTTAAGTTCTGGTAGATTCCAACTACAGAAATGTATTATGTTTCAATTTGAATTGCAATTGCCAATTTGAATTTTAGTATTGGTTTTTTGGTTTGAAAACCTTAACTTAATTTTTGTGTGGTTCTTTACAATACTAGTTAAGAGTAGGAGGAGTCTAATTCATTTCGTAATTTGCAAAAAATAATAATAAATTTTTAGCTAAAGTTTGGCGTCAGTTGATGAAAAACTTAGAGAGATGTGCCAGTTTATTTCATTGTTGAAGTTCACAAGAATCCTTCCAATTAATGGGTTAAATTGGGCCGTAAAAGCATTACAACTCACTGGCAAAAACTTATGGAGAACCGACATGCAAATTCTTGTCAGTTTCTTTTATTTTCCTTCCAAGTGTCAAACTGTAAAGAAAAAAATGTTCCGTGCTAGAGATGGTTGAGCGAATCCAATAAGAAAGTTTAATTTTGAACACGGTTTTAATTTCCCTTGGAGGAGAAAGTTAAGTGAAGCATTTTAAAAGGAAAGAGGCAGGACGAGGTTTTTAATAACTGTTCAAAATGTTTTGTGAAAGTGAGACTAAATTGAAAAGGAACGAACCGACACTGTGTGTGAATTCGGTCGTGATGAGATTCGCCTTGGCGTTGTTGATTCGCTAATGAAATATATTGTGGCAACAAGGAACGAGCCTAGGTCTTCAAAGGATTCCAGAACATAGCGTTTTTAACTAAAGTTCTCGTTTCAGGTAAAAACGGATTTAAGGAAGAAGAAATGGCACGTGGGTCTTTTTGTCGTTGATGGGCGACTTTGTCACGTTCCCTCATTTTGTCACTTTGACACTCTTTGACAATTAAAAGAGGAACGATCCATTTCACTTTTGTAGAGAATTCATCGAGGCAAGGAGTGCCAGCAGTGATCATTACTACCGGCCGACGTTTTAGTCACAAAGTCAAACAAATCGGCTCATCTGAGTGAGGAGAACAAAGAAAGTTGTGCTTCGTTTTTTAAAGGGAAAGTTAAAAGGGGTGGGGGTGTAAGGGGGATGATTTTTTTTGAAGAAATTTTCTCATTTAGTTCTTTGATTGGGAGTGGGAGTGAGGGAATTTGAGGGAGGGTAAGGAAAATTTGAAAAATGATGAAAGAATAGAAAGATCTCTCAGAGGGTTCGTCCTCTCTGCCTTGAAGTTTTCCTAATATTGTGCATTAGTGAATGAAAAATGAGCATGGGGAAAAATAATTGGTAATTAGAAAAGATATGGGGGGAAATAAATTGCGTTTTTGGACCTTCTTCGTTCTCTTAACTTTCTTAATTAGATGAATTTTCGAAGGATAAGGAAGGTTTTGTTAGAAAATGAAAGTTGGCAGTTGAGGAAGAAAAGTTGAAAAAAGAAGGAAAATGCTGAAAAATAATATTTTTGAAAAAAAGAAATCATTTCCAACATTGAATTTTCTAGTTTTAACCTAGCTTAACCTAGACTAAAGCTCAATGGTCAGGTTTAACGTTTATTTTAAATGTATTGGTAGTGAAATATTAGTTAATCGTTTTTAACGCTTGAATTTTGCTGTGTAATTTTTCTACTACGTCTTTGATTTGAATAGAAAACCAGTTTTTTTAAATAAATCTTTTGCGCCGCATCTGCATCAAGGCTTTGTGTATTTACAGTCGTAAGTTTTTCGGCGGAAAAGGAAATGCTAAAAACCGGTTTTTTTGAAAACATTATTTTTAAGAGTTGCACAAATTGAATAGAAAACTCGTTCTTTCTCGGCAACTGGAATTGAATAGAAGATGGAATTTGTGACCATTCTCTCACTTTCATCTGGACATTTCAAAAGAAAAAAAATTTTTTTTTAGAAAAATAGTATAGAAAACTGGTTTTGATTCAAAATTTAGTCAAAAGGAAAGAGAGAGTGGGCTTTTGTTCAAAATTTAAAAAGTTGAAAAAATAGTTTCCAACGTTCGTTTAATTCTTGGGTTGGTCTTGGTCTTGTTGTAAGGGGGTTATTTTTAAATTTATAAAAATTTACTTCATATCATTCAAACCCGAGAACCAGTCCACGTAACACTGACCATTTGAAATCTACAATTTTTTCCTAATCGAACAAAAATTTAACTCAAAACCCGTTTTCCAAGTTTTCTTTTTTAAAAAAAAAGAAAAAAAAAGTTGAGACAATTTTTTGAGTGTGTGCTATTCTAAAAAAAGTGCCTTTCAAGTGAAACATGACCATTGGTTCTCTTTATTTGTGATATACATTTTTTTTAAAAAAAGAACTACTTTTCTAAATTTTTCCGTCCAGAAGGCTCATCTTCGCCAGTCACCGTACAAACTCAACTGAGGTCAGTTGTCGATTTGCAAAACAATATTTAGCAATTGGGTAGAAATGTAAATAAATTTTTCTCAAATTCAAATAGGTAAAAAGCTACATATTTTGATCAGTATATTTTGATTACAAACTTATTTTTTTAATTTTTTAGAATTTGCGAATAAAATGCGCAAATGTCAACTTTTTTCGCATGTTTTTCTTTGCTCATTAATTTTTAACACATAGGATCATTCATAAATCCCAAGGCTAGGAAATGAGTAAGGGAACTTTGCATTGGATAATTTAGTGATGTTGAGTTTAGATTTTATTCCGGAAATACACAAGGCAAGACTTCGTACTTGCCTACTTCTAAAATCTAATGCCAAATAGTATGAAGATTATGAAATTCCGGTTTTCAAAAGATATATTCCCTCCAAGTTGTTTTTGTTGTTTATGAGATTTTGGGTAAAAGTTAAATGTGAACGTGGTTTTAATCACACCAGGAGGTAATTCTGGGTGATAAAGTAACGGAAATTTGGAAAAACTTTCTTGTCTTTATGATTAATTATTTCATATTTTTGAAATTTAGCGTTTTCCGGTGATATTTCGTTATATCTAAACTGTTCTAACTGGGCGTGAACTACTCATGCCTATGATGCTGTTAGGAAAGGTTAGGTTATCAAGGTTAGGTTCACCTGGTTATTGTTAGATTTCTAAAGTTTGACCTCAAAACACGCCTATACGTTTTACGTTGTTCAAATTTCGAAGCACGATTTTGAAAACTGTTCTAGAATCTAAACGTAACTTTTTTAGTATTACAAATATGTTTATTTTTATGTTATTTTTAGAAAGAAGAAAGCAGTTTTGTTACAAATTTTGAAGAAAATAATGAGAAAATATGTCAGGTTTGCCCAGCACACGTGTTGATTAAAGACTGCGCGGCATGCAACCTGATTTTGTTTAATTTTCTTTTTTTTTTAACGTGAATATTAGAAAGTGGGGAAATTTCACGAAAAAGTGATAAAATTAACTTATAGAAAGTTATGAAAAATGGGTAGAAGCTTCAAAATAAAGCTTCGCTATGGTCCACACTGGACGCTACTGTTTAAGAGAAGACGGAGAAAGTCTCCTCCCTCGCATGATGGATGTTAGTTATTAAGAACTTCACTTTCTCCCTCACTACAACCCAGGGCCTTTCCTTATACAAACTTTTAATTACGAATTTTAATTACAAAGAAACTATCAACTTTTTCCGCGTCTTCTAAAAACCCGGGGGAGGGGGAGGTTGGTGCATCCAATCTGAATCACATTACTCAACGAATAAATTTGAAAAGAAAAGATTCATCGTGACCATTTTTCTAATCAAAAGTTGACCTACTTTTAGTTAGGTTAGTTTTTCAATTTAAAAAAGAATAATTTAATTTTTCATTGTTTAGCATTTTCTAAAATACGAGAGCATGAGAGCAGATAGTAGTTCATATCCATGATAAAATTGGATGCAGAGAGATATAACTTCGAACTTTTTTTCTTCTTCTAGAAGCCTAGACTTTTTTTTCTAGTTTTTATGTGAAAGAGAAAGTTGTGCGTTACTAGGGTGGCCCAAGTCTGTCCCCGTACTTTCTCTTGGTACAGTCTGGAACTAAAAACTTTTGTTAGGGAGTAGCAAGCCATATTCTTCTCGTTCCTTTTCTTTTTTAAACTTTTTCCCCTTACTTCCCTTGTCTCTCGAGGGAAAAGAATACAGAAAAAAGCTCCACCCAAAAATTGATCCAAGGCCTTTCGAACCAATGATGAGACATCAACAGGATCGATCGCTACTTTCTCGCCATTTTTACTTTCGAACTCGTATTTTTTTTTTAGACGAGGGGAGACGTTGGTCGAATTTTTTTTCTTACTTTCACCTCTGCCTTTCTCTTTTTTTCCTGCACAAAAGGTCTGAGAAGCAAACCTAAAGAAAAGATGCTCGGTACGCGGCACGTGCCGTGCGAGAAGATCACATGAGAATACCCCCCCCCCTCATGCTCCCCTATGGCATGCCTTGTGAGTTTTTGAAATTTAATTGAAAGTCTAAAGAATTTTGTGAAAAGAACGAAGCCTCGGTGTATGGTGCGGTCTTCCTTTTCCAGCCTTCCATAATTGAAAATTTAAAAGTCTTGGTTCTTTCTCTTCTTGTATGACAGAAGCAGGTCTTCTTTTGTCTAGAAGGTCTGCTTCTACTAGTACTCCTTTACAAAGGCTCTTTTTACTTTATAATTATACAAGAACTAATTCAAATGGGCTAAAAATTGTAATTAGTTTCAAAAAGAAGGATAGGCGGAGAAAGGGAGAAGGTTTTTGAAGGAGTAAAGGAAGAAACATACAGGTCCTAGGTTGATGAATGTTGTTGATTTTCAATTTGAACTTTGTTTTGAAAAGCGAAAAAGGGAATGGGACGGCCCAGGAGGGATGCGAACCTAATTTTAGACTTTCAATGTTTTTCTCCAATGGACTTTCACCTCTTCACATTTGGTCTCGTCAGGACGATGGGCTAAGGTTTTCTTGTGAGGAATTGAATTCATTAAAAATAATTAAAAAGGAAAACTTGGCTCTAGGAGAAATTCCGCCTACTCCTCCTCCTCCTTATGCACTTGTAAGTTTTTGACATGTATTAATTTTTCCACCATAAATCTGGCCTTCATTGCAATTAAAAGTTGGAAGAAGACGTGAAGGATTTGAAGCATCAGCAGATAAAAAAAGAGCATGGGTTTCAAAACCTCCAAAGGTGTCATTACCTCAAAAGCTCACTTAAGAAAAAATGATTTCACTTTTCTGCTAATTAGTATTTTTGTGTCAGTTTTTTCACTGGTGCTGTTGAGGCGGAGGATTTTGTTGAGTTCAATGACCTTTGAAAAGAGACGCTGTGCACGAAAAGTATGAGTTCCCTGTAGCATTTTAAAAATAAAGCTTTAATCGTTAATTTTGAACGACTATTTAAAAGAAATACCGCAAAGGTGGTTTCCGCGTTTTCAAATATTTTTTTTCTGAAACTTGGAATTTTGAGAAAGTTGTTGTTGATCGAAGTTACAAGTTAGGAGGAAAAAACTGTTAAAGTCATTAATGAAATTTCTGCCTGCCTTGTCTTTTGTATCTACTAGTATAGCTGGACGGAATAGAGCTATGAGGAAGACTTTCTCCCAGATGGAAATACGAAACATTTTATAGAAAAAATGAAGAAAAAGGGGGAATTTTAAATGAAGGCTGAATGTAAAAGTAAAGTTAAGGTATGGAAATTTAGAGCTGTAGAAGATGTAAAGGAGTCAAGGACTTTTTAGGACTAATTAATGATTTTCGTTTGATCCCATCCTTCACTTTTCTTTTCTTCAAAGAACTCTTCTCCAGGTTTTCTACCCGCCTTTTCCTTTTACTACTCACATATTACCATATACAAGTAATGTGAAATGGGCGTCCTGGACGACTCTCCTACAACTTAAGAACTAAAACTAAATGGAATGAAGATGTTAGGAAGCTACGTTTCTCAAAAGTCAAATTAAACCCTCCAGCCTTCCCACCCCATATCCATGTCAATTCACTTTCTCTTTTATTTTTATGTAGTTCATTTAAAGCCTGGATTACGCATCTTTATTTTGGCTTGGACTAGTGTAATTTGTAAGAGTCGTTTAGAATTTAAAGGGAATCATGAATAATTCATTGACTTTGGATAACGGGATGCGAAGTTTGAAAAAAGAAATTGACGCTGTTTTTTTTTGTTTCTTACTGATGAAAATTTGTTGCTCAAAGAAGAGAAAACTCAAATTAATTCGAATTTAAGTTAACCTCTGCATAGTTGCGTTGGGTAAACAAAAAATTTGTAACTTTGAACTTCTTTTTTCATTGTTTTTGAGATGAGAAGTTTATCTTTTGGCGTTCCTTTTTTTTTTTTGCTTTTGTGAGGAAAGGATGCTAAGTGGAGGGTTTTCTTCATGGAATAATAGGATTTGAAAAGGGGAAGTGTCTCGTAAACCACACGAATTGTACTGAAGAACGCACGCATTTTTTTTTGCTTGAAGTGGTGTAAGGTTATTGACAGGTAGTTAACAATGCGGTGATTGATGCTTGTGGACCTTATTGTTCTTTAGGCATTTCTTTGGGACGGAAGCATGCTTTTTATAGGACACTTAACTCTTTTAGATCTTTTCCTGGGACGTAAAAGCGTGTCCGTCACCTTTTTAAGAAAACAAGAACGGATAAGTGAAATATGTACTTGTCGAGTTACGATTGGGTTTTTTTTTACAGGGTGGTTCATGTTAGGTGGGCTGAAAGACAGGGTTCTTGAAGAAGATAAGGTTAGACATGAGAAACGGGGAAGAATATTAATTATCTGAAAAAGTATGAAATGAAATTGTGAAGTATAATGAGACTTTTACAATAACATTATCTTAAGTTAATGGGACAGAGAGAAAGGAGGGAAAGGTTTAAATTTGATAGGACAAAAAATTACTGTTTTTCATCCAGAACAGGATGGCACTTTCCATTCCCCTCCTCCTTCCTTCTTCATAATCCTGATGAATTTGACAAGAAAACATTTTTCATGGCAGAGACTTTCTCTGGAATTTTTTTTCGAGCTGAAGATTTTTCGTAACAACTAATTTTTCTTTTAGTTTTAATTTATCGCAATTTTTTTTTAAATTAAAAAAAAAGGCATGCCAAGAACAGCATTTAGCTTTATTAAGGTTCAGTTAAGGTTAAAGTTTGTTGTATCGTTGTGTTTTGTTCTCATTTTAGAAAAAAAAAACTCTTTCATTTTTATTTTTTTGAAAAATGAGTTTATTTTTTGGTGTAAAGTCTTGGTTGTTTGAAATTTCTGGTGGTTTTTCGTTATGCAGACCATTTGTTGGTGAAGATGATAATTTCCTGATAATTTTTGACAATCTGTTATCAGTCTTGTAAATCTTTTCAAATGCCACTTCATTTTATAGCGTAGCAACTTTCTCTTGCTGGAATGTTCTATTAGACTTTATCATAAAAGTGTCCTTTCTGAAATAGAATTTTTGACATCAATGGTGTCCGTCACTTTTGAGTGAAATCGTACTTTTTTGTGCTACCCGGGAAAAATTTGTGTGACAGAGAAAGTAAGTTGTAAGTTTCATTGTTCCGACTGATTTCCAACAGATGACAGAACTTGGCTTCAAAGTTAATTCTCGTCACACTTATTGACAAGTCTTGATCCAGGACCAGATGCAGAGTCAATTTTAGGCAGGGGAGTCTTCAAGGTTGAGAGTGACACTCTCTATTTGAACTTGAATTTTTTGTTTAAAAAAGTGGATCTTGGCAGGAGGGATCGGTGTAACAAGAGCGAGTAAAAATTGTTTTATTTTATTTCGTGTTCAAACCTTTTGTAAAACAAACTTCATTAAGGGCCTGGACGAGGAAGGTGGACTTTTCGTTGTTATCGGTTAGTAAGTCCGACGAGTAATTGTTACACGAAGGATTGCGTTCGTGGATGGGCTAAGAATAATAATGGATATAGTTGAATTATAATAAAGGCCTTAATCTAATGATCCATTGAATTTTGAACGACTCAAGGCTAAGGGCTTGGTGAGGAATTTTTTTTCCAAGCCTAATTTCCATTGTTGTTTGAAACGAAAAAAAAGGAGTCGAGAGTCAACCTGTCCCCTTAAGGGCCACCCGCTACGCTACTCAATTCCCTCCTGACAAGGGACTTTTTTTTTGAAGGGAACAAGGCTTGACGGATGGACTGGATTGGAAAAGTTCAATTTTTTACAAATTTTAAAATGATTTTTAGTAGTCTTGAACTTGCGAGTCAACAGGACGGAATTGTACAGAGAGTTTATAGTTTTTAGTATTACAGTTTTTGTACAGAGAACATTAGTTGGAGACAAAGGAATTATTGGTGCTGTGAATCAGATCTGTGATAATTTTCATCGGTGTTTTCTTGTTTTTTAATAAGAAAAAAAATTTTTTTTTGTCAAAAATATTTTGTGAGTTGCCAATCAAAAATTTACTAACATGGAAAACTTGACATGTTTTATTAAAATTTGCAATTGTTGAGAATAATGAGGTGAGCGGTGTTTTTTTTTAATTATTATTAATTAACTTGAATTCTTTTCATTCTTTTTTTTTGTTGAGAAAACAACATTTGGTTAAGAAATTTGCAAAGGTTTTTGCACAAACTGCAAATTGCAGTAGGTTTGTACCATACAGATTTTTGCAAAGTAAATGAAACCTGATTTTGGGATCCAACCTTTTACCCTTGCACTTGATTTTCTTACAGAACGTATAATTTGTGGTTTTGATTCGCATGACACAATTTCATGATTAATTTTTTTTTGCACATGTTCTGTCGTTGCCGAGATCAACTTTTTTTTGGGGTAAAATCAAAATCAACTTTGAAGAACTTATCTTTTTTTTGTGGGGTAGTGGTAGCGTCTTGTCCGACGACGACGGTTTGGTATCAAAGTGCATTGATGGTTTGACCTTTGACTTGACAAAAAAACTAGCTTGAGCAACAACCTTGGAGTTTGTCATTGCACTTAAGTTTTTTACTTGGTCTTAATTAGGCTCAAATTTCTTTGAGAGGTTGAACAGGGTGAAACGACTCTTTAAAAATTTTGATTATTAGGAATTATTGACGTGGCGAGTGGGGGTGGGGGGTGGGGGTTGAAAACGTCAAAAACTTTGCGCAAATTTTTTAAGTAGTAGAACGGGAGGAACGAGTCAAGTTTTGTTACTCTTGTTCGAATCATCATAAAACGGGAAAGGTTTTAAAAGTTATCAAGAGAGATGTTCGTTGTGTAACATCAAAAAGTAAAAACCCTTAAGTGTTTCAATGTAATTTTGTGTTGAAAAGGCCTAATTTCACTTGGGCACGCAGATTTTATTTTCTGGAAAAACTCGACGGGTATCCAGGATAAAGGTAAACGCGTAACTTGTTTGTTATAGTAAAGATTTTAGGATAAAATTTTATATACTGTCCCATTTGAAAATCGAAACACTCGCCCTGTTCATGACTTTATCATCGTTGTTGTTCACCGTAAAAAGTTACATAAGAGCTCCCGGTTCCTTAATTCGCTTCAATTAAAAGATCGTATTCACTTTTAATTTCCAACGGTTCGCTTAGTCTTGATAGTTTTGATGAAAGGTGGAAAAGGAAGTCATTAAAAAACTTAGGCATGATGTTACTCATCCAGAAAATTTATAACTTAATATTTTAAATTAAAAGTTTCCGACTTTCCTGTAAAAAATTGCCGAATTTTATAAAAAAAAATTAATTTTTTTTTGGTTACAAGAAAAAAAAGCTTTAATTAAAATTCCTACGTTTTATGGAAGGAAGCAGCCCGGCCCGGTGAAAAATGACAGTTGGAAAATTCAAACTGCATTGGACAAAAGAAGTTAATTTGCAAATTTTAAATTGAAAGTCCGTTGACCACATGTGAAAAACTTGGTCCAGTGCGTTTTACTAGTTACAGTCTCCCACTGAGGGTGACTACAGAGGAAAAAAAAACTCGTCTTGTTTAATATCCAAAAAGTTCACGTTTAATTAATTTTAATGAATCTATTTGGTAAATGGAAAAACCGGCAGAAAAAAAAACAATAAGGAAAATTTTGGGCAGATTTTTAAGTTACTCGCCACAATTGACCACATGGTCGCCGTTTTCTCCTTTTTTTAATGGAAAATGCGACCTAAATCATGGTCGCGTGTTGTGTGTGTCCCGATTATTATTAATTTCAGGTGTAGATTGTTGCCCTAAACTTTTCGTGTTTTATTCAAAATGTCAATTTTCAAAAAACAAAAAAAATAAAACAATGAACATGTGTTGATACAAATTGGACAAAGACATGATGGGGTATAGCCGGCCTCTTTGCGTGTTGGTTGGTTTAGAAAGTTTTTCCTACCCATATTTTTTTTTACTTTCGCTACTCTTTGGCGTCTGAACTCCGAGTTTTTTTCACGCCAACTTTCTCCGAGACTCCATACATACACATGCGCCTGGTCGATCTCGCCTGAAAAATGTGCGCTATCGATTATTTTTTCTAGAATTTTTTTTCTAGGGGTTCATGTTCCCTACTACTTTTTCCCGTTTCTACTTTTTCCCATTTTCCTTTCGTTCTCTAGAGTTTTCTTTCTACGAATTTTTCTCTGACCAAGTTTTCACGCGCCATTTTGAGAAAAAAAAAGGTTTGGCTGAGAATGAGGAACGTTTTGAATAAATTTTTAGAGACGCACTTATGGAAAGGAAATTAGAAAGGTCAGTTTTTGCAAATGAAAAGTAATTTTGCGAAGTTTGAATGCGACGGATGCATTTCAGTATTGATTAGTTTAGCAATGCGAATTTGTTCTGTTATTAACCCTTTGTTTTTGGAAGTCAAGGGACGAGATGCAAATAATGCAACGAACCGCAGAAACAACCGGGGAGACTTTCTCTGATGTCGGGAATGGCACATAGCGCTGGTTTTGACCTGAATTCATGAACGAACAAGAAACTTGTTGAAAAGTTTCTTAATTTCTTGAAATTTTTTTTTTGAAAATAAGTGTCTCGTTCTCCTTGATAAAAAAAGTTCATCCCTTTTGAAGAAACCATCATCTCTCGTCTTGTTTTTTTTTTAGTTTTTAGAAGAGAAAGTGAAGTCTGCTAATAAATTCCGTGGGAATACTTTGTGTTGAAGTCGTGTCAAAGGAATAAGAAGTTTTTGAGATATGATTAGAATCAAAATTAGAAAAGTTTCTTGAAAGAAATACCCTCAGGCCCAATATCATGAGACGACGTACAAAAACTTTTATTTCTGTAAGGTTCCCACACGTTGTCCCTCCTACAAGTTAACGAAGCTCTGACTTTTTCAAGAAAACTTGAGACGAGACGAAGTAAACTGATTTGAAACAAACACTTTTTTACTTTACTTTTTTTTTTAAAAGCGGGTTTAAAACAGAAAAGAAAAGTTGGTTTTCTTCTATAAAACATTTTTTTAAATGACACAAATTGGTGGGGAGCGATAAGGAAGCTGGCCTTCCTTCCTTCATTTAGTGGGTTCCCTGGGTAAATATGACTTTACATCTAAAAAAATGATACTTAATGTAACGCGATGAACGTCGATACTTCTAAGCTGCTATTGTATGAAATGTGCTTAGATGGATTGAAATTAGAGGTAATTTCCTTAAATGCTTTTTTTGGAAGGACTAAGGGTGGAATCTGTAAGGAAATGAAAAATTTAAATTAACGAAATAACAATTTTTTCTGTGGAGCTTGGTTGCGTCTACGATGTGCGTAGATGATGTCGTGGCAAAACCTACGACATACCAGGCTGAACTTTCTTTTTAATTTTGTAATCTCGTGCATAAATTGTATGAAAAGAAGGAAGTGAAAGTCCCAGTAGGGAAGGGAGGAGGTGAGTGAGACTTTTTAATGGAAAAAGAGTCTGCTTTCTTTCTGTTAGGGAGGCGGAGAGAAAAGTGTGGGGAAATTGAAAAAGCACAGGGGAAGGGGTGGGGGGTAGACGCGCGGGGGGGGGGTTGACGTAAAAGGGAGGTGGAAAAAAGAGAAAGTTGAAGTGGAGAAAAAGTAAGTTTGTTCGTCTGAAAAACTTTTCTTCTTCTTTTTCAAAGAAGAAAAGTTGAGTTGGAACTTTTTATTCGAGTTTTTAGGAAAAGTTTCTTTTTCTTCTTTGAAAGAAAGTTGAGAAAAATAGTCATATGGAAAAGAACGTCTAAGCCTTTCTCCTCTTGAGTTATTTCTAAAAGAAAAAGGGGAGGTCTTTTTTGAAAATGAAAAAGGGCCCTATCTCTTTACATCTTATAGCCTAGAAAACCACCAAGACTTCCTTTGGTTTTTACCCAGAAAGAGTATTTTCACAAAATGGATTTTTTTTTAAACTTGTTCTTACTCGAAGTGAGTTTTCACCAGCCTGGAGGCTTGGCGGAATTTTCTTGGTTTTAATCTCGAAAGACGCCCGCGTTCCGGGACGAAGAAAGTAGAATTTCCTTTTAAGTGCCTCCAGGAATGAATGTCTTGGGAAATGATTAAAGGTTTGAGAAAAGGGCGGAAACCCCTTAAGAAAGTCTGGGGAAATTTTTTTTTTTGAGAAAATAAAATTTTGAAAAGCGGATGTTTTGGGTGAGTTTTTGTCTTTGGTGAGAAATGGGCGTGACGGACTTGTGCCCAAAAGTGTCTGGTGTAATTGTTAGGCTCATAAACTTGACAAATAAGAACAATAGGGAAAGGTAGCGGGTTGTAATTAATTACCAAGGCGGTTATGCGGAGAAAAGTTTTGACGCGCTGTAGGATCTTTTTCATTTTTTGAAAGCCAATTTGAATTTTTTGCAAGGAAAATTTACTAGTTTCCTACGATTTCTACTTTCAAAAGAGTGAATTGCAAAATATTTGCATTCTAGAGTAAATAAACGTGCAAAAAGGTTGAAAGTGAGGAAGAAATCAAACAAACTTTAAGAAAACTTTCATCTTCTAAAATTTTCCTTTGGCATCAATTACTTTTAACCAAGGGTGAAGAACGTTTGAGTCAACTTTGTAAAATTTTCTAACCTCTCAGCACAAAATTTTTAATGCAATCTAGCAAAATTTTACAAAATGATGACTTGTTCAACTTTTATAAATTTTGAAAAACGAGTGGGGTAAATTTTAAATCAAAACCTATTAAAAAGAAAAGGTCAGACTTTTTTTGTAATTAAATAACTTTGATTTTGTGCGCATGTTTAAAAAAAGTTGGAGAGTTTGGTGGTGGCCATTCTTTTCCTGTGGGTTTTTTTTATTTTAATGGAAAAACAATTTTGTGGGTGAAGACGGAAGTGGGTTGGATTTGACATGGCGTGGTGGATTGAGTGTCGGGATGGGCGGGAGTGAATTAGCGTTGGTCCTTGAACGCTTGACTGCCCACGAAGAACTGGTTGTTACTTTCATTTTAAAGATTCACATCTTGTAGGTTTTTTTTAAAGGATTTACTTTTTTTTTTAAATAAAAAAACGTGAAACGTGATGGCTATAAGTTTCAACGTTCTAATTAATCATCAACAAAAGCCCTCCTTCCCTCCACCTTTTCGGTTTACTTTAAATTCAATTAGCTTCCTCTCTTAAGTAAAGATGTTACCTGACGTCCCGGACACAAAGTTTAGTAGTTCAGAATGACATTTGTGGATTTGTTAAGGTAATTGCAGGATTGAGGGTTAAAAGGCTAATCGTGAAGGAACCACAGAAACCACTTTTTGGGGAAACCACTACCACTTGCTACTCTCACTCGTAGTAGTGAAAACATTCCTGGGAAAGAGTCACACATATTTTAATGGGGACAAAGTATTTTAGAAAGACAAAATGCATTTTGAAGGATTTGGCAAAGTGGGGTTAAAAAATAATAGTTTAGAATATTTTTTTTTAATTGTTAATAATTTAAAAATGAAAACAATAAGATGTGTTTTAAAATGCATTAAAAGTGAATGATATAAATAATAATTTTGAAACTAGTGGATAGATGGAGGGGGATGATGCAACGGGTAGTCCTTGTTTAGTTGTTAGAAAGGGTTGAAAATAAAGACTTAAGGGTTGAAAAAGGGTTGGACAGAGGGCACAAAAATGACTCCCTGCTAAATAGTGTTGGAGGACCCTTAAAGTAATATAATAAATAACCTAAAAAATAACCTGAACGGGATAAAGGTTATTTAGATTTCAGTTAAAAAGAAGACTTTCTCCGGAGAAAATTTTTTTTGAACTGAGGGTGATTTTTTTGACTAGTGATTTAAAGTTTTCGTTTGTTAAATTTTTTGGCCTTGGTGATATTGACATTTAGAGCGAATGATTATATTTTCTATTAAGGTTCTATAGGTAGGCAGATGAATTAAGTGTCAATAATTGAAGAGGCTGATGATGTGCCGTGATCTGACCTATGTCGAGTGTAGTGTGTGGTTCAAAATAAGGGTCACGGAATGAATTTTTAAAACCTTTGTTACTCATCTGGTGAGGATTCACTTCTTTTTTAAATGGGTGGTTTGTTCCATCAAATGACACGCAACTAACTTTTTTTTTTCTTTAAGTTTGTTATATAACACGCAATAACCCATCCCCCAATCATTGATAGAAATGAAAGATTTTTTTCACTTTGTTCAATTTTTTTTTGGGGGATTGGATTGTTGTGGGTAAATTTGACCCCACTGTACCTTATGAATTTGTTTAAACGAGTGATCATCACAGGTGGAACCGAAAAGGGAAGAGGCGGGATGGGTCGACCTTTCCCGGGTAATCATTAGAATCGGATCATCGGGTAAAATTGAAAGAAGAAAAAATATATTCGTTTTTACCAAACACTTGTGTAAAAAAAAACTCTATATACACACCCCTTTCCAATTTTCCTGTCAATAACTACCACGCGTCATGTGCGTGATCTATGCTTTTTGTACTTAAAAATATAAATAACTTAATTAAAATTTAAAAATTTTTTTAAAGAAAGAATTGTCCAGAAGTTTCAAAAATTTTCAAAATTTGGTGACATTTTAATGAGTACCAAATAGGCTTGAAATTTTAACCTTTTCTTCAATTAATTTCAATTACATTTATTCTATTACTAGTTGTTTTGCAGAAATTTCATATAATTTTTTATACACTTCGATTTTACATTTTAATTGGCCTCAGGAGAACCTTTTCCTGATCTTGAATTTCAAATTGCGCACGTTATCCTTCATTTTGCGTTAAAATTCGCCAGACCCATTTTTTTGTTAAAGTCGTAGTATTTTTTATTTAAAAAAAAAGAATTCCTTGCTTGAATCGGTCAAAACTTTGAAGGAGGTATGTTATCAAAGTGTAAATTATTAGTAAGGCTTAAAAGCTGTTACGATAGAAAACGTGTCCGTCCGTTTCGTTCTTTATAAAATGTGAGCGTTGTTTAACCATCTGGCAGAGCGTAGGGAGTTGAAGAGTAACTGCTGCACTATGCAAATGAGTTAAATTTTTTTACAATTTCTAATTTTTTTATTTTTTACAAAAAGGAGGAAAAAAGAAGCTCCCTACTCGCCGGAGCCTTTGCTTTGGTCGAAGGGAGCGTAGTTGAAGACCAGATGAAAAGTACCCCTTTCAAATTGTCCCTTTGACTCCTCTGCTTAGGAGAGGGGACTTGAAACTCTTACGTCTGTTGAGCAATTCGACGCTTTTAAAAAAAATGCATTAATGAAATTTTTTTTTTTAAAAATTGGATTTTTTTTAAAGATTCCTTGACCTATTCTTTTCTTTTGCGTTTGCGGAAGGGTAAAAAGATTGAATTGAAAGCTACACGTTTATCTACATATTCATGCATATGCATAGCATAATTGTATTTTCAATAGATTAATTTTTTTGTGAAGGACCAAGGGCCCAGGCCCTTGAGCCCTTTGAACAATATAAAGTGGTATGACGAAGGCTCAGTTTACACTTCCTCTTCCTGGAGCGGGATGATGTTGTAGTTTCTTATACACATGATTTGCATATAAGAATCTTCTATGCATCTCATTAAACCATCAAGATCCATGGGAATTTTTTCTTTTGGGCTTGAAAACCGTTAGAAGTTAAGCTCAAGCTTTAATGTTCTGAACGCCTCGGGCGTCTACACATTTGTATTAGATACAAGCAAATTGCATGAAAAAACATTCAAAATTTACATCTTGGCTGTTGCTCAGTTTGGAGATGTTGGCGACTTGCATCAAATTTATTTTGAAATTCATAAATAAATAAAAAAAATATACACGTCTTGAGTTTCGTGCGTTTTGAACTTTGCAAAAAAAGGTTTTTTTTGTAATTATTAAAAATCGTAATTAGCTTACTGCTTTTGTTTGTAACAAATACAAAGTATAAGTGCATAAAAGATATATCAGTTTAAATGTAAGTGTTTTTATTTTATAAAATTAGTAGTTAATAAATTAATTCATTTTATTTTAATGAAAAAGTTTGTCCGGGCGGCATTACCCGGTTGATTGGAATATTGGAACGGGATGACTTTGACTTTATTTCTGTGGTGTATTTTGTCCGGAATCAATTGTGTGACTTGTTGCAATGGGTGGGATGGGGGGGTATTGAGTTTTTGTTAAAGATGAAAATAAAAAATGCTTAGGTCATAGTGGAGTGATTTGAAATTTGAATTTGACTGGGGTTTAATTACTAGTCAATTGAAAAGCATAGAAGTTTCTATTGTATTCATTCAAATTAAAATTTTAGAATTAACTTTCTTCTCCAAGAATTAAAAAAAAAGTGGTGAGAACTTTCAATTAAAAACCTTCTTTAGTTACTTACTCACCTGGAAGGGATTTTGATATTGAAAAAGTAAAAAGGCTACAAAAAAATAAAATTAAAATAAAGCAGGATAACCTCAACTGGTTGTTAAAATTGATGTTCTTATGAAGGGAAATTAGTACCAACAAATAAAATTTGCACAAAAAACATTCGAAACAAACGGCTTACTATTTCGCACAGTTTTTTGTTATCAAATCAGTCAAATTTGATTTTTCCAAAAAAAAAATTATAAGTGAACGAAGCTATACTTTTCTTAAAAGTATTCAGTACTGTTCAAATTTGTTTGAAATTTCAGTAACTTCTTATTTTTTTATGAAGAGAAATTAGTGGCAAAAAAGGCACACATCTACGGAAACATACAAAATATAAATTCCGAATCACTTCCACACTTTTTTTTCTAAAAAACAACAACTTTATTTCTATTTACAAAAGAAAAAAATCTTATCATTTAAATCCAAACTTGTGAAAATTTTTCCTAATTTTCTCAGTAATGTTTTGCAAAAATTTCTACTAATTGTCTTTAAAAAACAAATTTTTTTTTCTTAAGAATTGATGTGTTCTTGTGGATGAACATTTTGATAATGCTCACTCCAATGTTCGCAGTGCCGGAAGCTCCTCCCAAATCCTATTTTTTTCTACCTACCGGTGTGAGAAAAGGTTGAAAAATGCGAGTGCATTGGGTCCTTTCGCCTAACATACGACGTTATATTAACAACTGTATATATTTTCATTCTATAAAAATGTGTAAGGGGGTTTATATATATATATATTTTTTAAATGTAAAAATTGGTCTGTGAGTAGTCCAGGACATGGGGAGTCTCATAGTTGACACAGGGGATGTTCCCAATTTTTATACTTTTTCTACACCTGGGGAAGTTCAACCTCCTTCTTTTACTCAAAAAAAAAAGTTCTTTTACGAACATTTTTAAATACACCAATTTTTACTCCTCACTTAGCAACGCGCGTGAAGGTGCGTCTTTGACAAGAAGAAAAATAATTTCAAAGCTTTTGTAAGTAAAAAGAAAATTTTTTGACGAGTCCGATTTTTATTGAAAACCGGTTTGGAGGAAATTAGGGGGTCACCCACTGTCCATTATTCAGGAAGGGCCTTTGTCCCTTCAAGTGCCCCTTCGGCCCAAGGAAAAGCTACTTTTTTTTTCTTACCGGAGGGCCCAGGGACTTTTCTTCACACTTTGTGTCCATCATCAACCGGCCGGCCCGTGGGTTAGGCCCGCCGCTCTTTTTTTGTAAGTCCACTTTTTTTTTTGTTTTCGTTTCCAAATTAGTCTGGACAGACTGAAAATTTATGAAGATGGAACAAACCTTAATGCAAGGTGAATTAAGTAGGCAACGCACGTCGATTGGAAATTGAAGGGCTGATTGCACTTAATCTTCCGTCATTAGGTCGATGGACAAGGGCTCCCTTGTCAATATTACTCAAGGGCCACTTCTATCTGGAATATAAGACTTTATTTGAACAGGAATTGGTATTCTGGAACGTACTTCTTCGAATGCCCACTTTTTTTTATTGGGTTAGCCCAACATTTGTTTAGTGCAAGCAACGTGTGGAGTAATATGGGGGGGGGGTTTAAAAAATTAAAGTTTTTTATATAAAATTTTAAGCGTTTTTGGTTAATCGGTGTGATGATTTTGCAAGTAATTTATTTTAGGGCCAAAATTAGCTTTTTTTCACGGGTTTTTACAACCTATCGAGAGGGGAATGGACAAAGGTCAAAGGTTGCGACTGTTTTTTTGTTCTTTCCTGGATGGATAATTATTACAATTTTTGACGTTGTAGTAAATTATTGTCAGAGGTTCGTCGTCCATTACCGAACCACTTTTTTTGTGTATATCTTCATTCTCTTTGTAGTAACGTTATTGTTTTGCCGAGAATAATTTCAATTTTGAGTCATGCAATCCTACCTGACATCCGGCCCATAGGTTTGGCCACTTTAACTTTTGCCGCTTCTTTCTACTACTTACTACTTCAATTCTCTGAACAACTTGATTCTTCTGTACAAAAATCCTCCTCCTCCATTCATTTAAACTCTACGAGGCACTTTTTGGTTTTAATGATCAATTCACACCAAAAAAAAAAATTTTTTTTGTCTTTCATGGAGATGTTAGGAGTTGATGAGTTAATTACTCTGCCAAAAGTCCACTCGTCATAAACTAGTAAGTGTATTTCTAGATGGCCAAAAATTTTGTACAAGTTGGCACGTATCGTCCAGAAACAAGGGATTTTATGCCTTGAAAAATAAGTCAAGTGAAGCGTAGAGTACTGCGTAGTTACAACCTCAGGTTTTTGCTAATTAACCCTCTTGTAAAATTTTTGGTGATGAAAAAATCTGAAGGGAAATGCATTAACTTTTGGGGTTACGGAGTTTGGTTACACGTATTTAAAAAAAAAGTTAAAATGGATTTTTTTTTCGAAAAAAAATGTGAACATAAAGTTAGAAAGTATTTGTTAAAAAAAGCGCGAGTAAAAAAATATAAGAATTTTTTTTAAAGGAATAGTTCAATGATTAAATAAAAAAAAGTATTTTTTTTGCGAAAAAAAGTGAAAATTGAGAGAAAGTTTTGAAACGCCGGCGCCTTCCATCTCCAAAGACTTTGCCTTCTAAAAGTTTGAGTCTGCGAAGAAGGCAGGTTGAGACGTCCAGGTTTTCCCCTCACTTTCTCCCTCGTTCCTTGTAAAAGTTCTGGAGGGAAAGTTCTTTTTGGGAGGGCGCTCGGTCTTTTTCTTTTTTTTTTTTACAAATAATATTTTCTAACTCAAACCCACTCAAGAGAAAGGCAATACAAGACGGAGGGAAAGCTTCGTCTTCGAACTCATTCCAGACTTTCACCTCAAATAAGGCAGAAGTTGGAAACTTTTTGTCCAGTGACTTGGTAGATTTTGAAAACAACAGGCGTGAGGTTAAAAGTTGGAGACTTTTTGTCCAAAAAAAGTGAATTGATAAATTTTGAAAACAACAAGCGTGAGGTCAAAAGTAGAAGACTCTGGTCTTCCATGACCTCGATGCAACTCCATCCCCTTTTTGCATTCGCGGGGTTGGGCCAATCTAGTGCCAATAATACTCCGGCGACAACTGCAACGTCACCAGTTTCAGCTTCCTCGTCGTCTACGACGACAATTTCGAATTCAGCTCTGGCTTCGTTAATTTCTATACCGAACGGACCGGTATTACCGTCTGGCCTTAGTATCACGGTAGCTCCGACCAATAAGTGTCAAGATGTCAAACCGAAAATAGAAGTTAACCCCGAAGGGTCACCACCATCGACACCTGACAGTCCAAAAAGCGGTTATACACCACAACAACAAGCGCTTCGAGCATTGGCCAATGGACTACAAAATTTTAATACGTCGTCAGCTTCAACTGCGGCACTCAATCAAGCTTCCCTCCTTGCAGCTGCGACAAAATTAATGGAATTGAATGCAACACCAGTTGACGATATTTTGATGCAGGAAGTGACGCAGCGATTGGTCAAGATGAACCAAGAAATTTGGCAAGCATCGGCCAATGGAGGTGGAGGTGGGGTCACTTCGACCTCCTCAGTGAGTCAAGCCAATCCGTCATCCCCGACAACTACTTCGGCTCGATCGGGTAGCGAGACCATGGGTCACAGTGGGGGTCATGTCACCACACCACAGGGGAATGATATGAAGTTAGCAGAAAAACTCGTGAACGATTTAGCAGTACAGGTGACAAAAAATTGTCTTGGTCAATTCAAATTTTTAGCCTTGTTTTTTGTTTTTTGTGGACGCTAGAGTTTTTGTTTAGAAATTTTGTAGATTTTTTTGAATAATTTATTGTTCTGCTTTAAATTTTGTGCGTTGCACTTCTTACGTTTTGTTTTTGTGTGTGAAAAATGGGCAGTTTACTGGACATAAGTGGATGGGTGATGAGGTTTAAGACTTTAGAATGAGTGTGATTTGAATTTGAAATGAGGCTGTTTGACCCTGGGAAAATAAGCGGAAGCCTTGAAGGGCCCTGTCCCTTAAGTACCCCATTGTCTCTCTTAAGATGAATGTTCCTCGTCCATTCCTGGTGCATGACTAAAAGCATAGAAGGTTTCGGGAGTGTGAGAGCGTTGACCAGAGAAAGATGCGAAGAGGTGGATTAATTTGTAAGCGGAAGTACAGGGAGAGTTAGTTGATGATTCGTTTTGTCCAGGAACACTCTGGGGATGCTGTTTTTTTGGTCATCCGCAGACGATCTGTTCACTTCAGGACGGACACAATACTTGAGCTGTACCGTAGGGGTTGGAACCAGTTGAACCGTGGAAGTCCAGTTTTCCAAACAAGAAAATTGAAATTCTCTTCACTTTCAATTTGTCGAACCCTTTTCCTGTTGTCAGTGCATGCTTTCAAGTCATTAGGTTACAAACTAGGACCTTTTTGAAAATCGCAGGGTTGATTTCCGTTTCAGATTTGTGAACATTCAGTTTTCACCGGGATTTTTTGGGAATTCGTTCTCTAGCCCCCCCCCCCTCATACTACCCGCCAGCCTGACGCTAAGTTTTGTCGTGGAAGATTGATTGTTGTTGTTAAAAGTGAAAGTTTGTTTATTGTTGGGCATGTTGGAGGTGATGTGGTTTGAGGTGAAGGTGGAAATTGTAACCACGACGAGTAACCTCAGTACTTTTGAACTGGAAAATGGTTAAAGTTATTATTTTCTTGAAGGAAATGAAGAATAAAGGAAGGAAAGGCATATGCCATAAACCGTAAGTTAATTAGGACTCTCAACTTTTTACAATGCACAGTCACCCTGCTTTTTTGACTTCGTGAGGCATTTGGAGGAAATTACATGCAAGAGGTGGACGTTGTAAAGGAGCGAAGGCAATAAATTCTAAATCATGCGAAACGCACGCTAGGTAACGAAAAAAAAAACAAGGGGAAAATTATTCAGGAAAAAAAAGCAATTTGAGCATTTTTTTTTTATGTTGATCACTGTATTTTCGAGGGTGGTGTTCCAGACGCAGAAATTTGCTTTTAGAAAACTAAATTTTTTTTAAAAAAAAAGTGGAGAAAGTTAGTGAGCCAAGAAGATGAAAGTGGCGTAGAGCGGAGCGTAGCGGCGCAAAGTGAAAGTTTGCTTTCACTTCTTATGATTTTTTTTGCGTAAGGTACTTTCTCCTAGGAGACGACAGAGGGATACCGATAGTCCTGGAAGATTTTTGTCTCGGGCCAAGTCGTTTTTAAGGCTATAGTATTCGGTGACTAGGCTACAGAACTCCCTCCAAGACTTTCACTCGGAGAGAAAGGAAATTCAAAGAAGATAACTCAAATTTTTTAAAAAGTTGGAATAATTTAGAAATTTAAGTTAAAGTTTGGTGTTTTTAAAAAACAAAGGATCGTTTATCTTCTTTCTGGAAGGTTAGGTCATTTAGGAGTTGGTACTACATTTGTGATAACACCGTGACATCATGGTTCCTATAGTACGGAGTCTGAATTCCTTAATTAGTAGGTAAGTCAAGGTGAGGTTGATCAGTTCCATGGTTCGTTTGGTGTGAACAGAAGTTAAGTGGTCTCAGATTTGAGGTAGAAAACAAGGTTTTTTTTTGTCTTAAAAAAAATAAGAGAGGAAGTGGTAGTTACGAAGTTGTCATGGAATGTTCCACTTTCACTCACTATGTCATAATTATAAAAGTACCAAAACAAGACTATTGACAGCTTACTTTTTCACACGCAGTAAGAAATTTGATCTGGTTTAGGTTAGATTATGTTCTTAGATTATTGCATGACCTGAGTGTATTTTTTTTTTTTGGCTAATGTTATACTTTTCGTGTTGATAGTTTGGTTACTTTGTAATTTTGAAATTGAGGCAAATCACGGTTTTTTGAATTTTGTCCTTCTCTATACTTTCCCTTGCTTTCTCTCTCTTTCACGCAGCAATCTTCGAGGAACGCATTTCACCTTAATGAACGAACTCTCCAGGAATGTTGGAACACACTTCAACGCGTCAGTTGTATGGTACGATAAAAACAATTTTCTAATTCCAAGTTTTAAAAATTTAGGGTTAATTTTGGTTATTAGTTGATTAGTGTTAATTAAAGTTAGTTAATGTTGACGCCAAAACGCCATTTTCATGTCCGTTTCGGTTCGGTTCTCTTCCTTTTTTTGGTAATGAAGACGAAAAGTGTGTGAAGATCCGCTCGTTTACTCAAACATAATATAAGAGTTAGCTTGTGACCAAAAACGTCGAAAGAACAATAAGGCGTTTACCTCCAAATGCAATATTCTCTAATTTAGCTACTAAAACGTTGCACCTCAAAATCTTTCGTACTAAAAAATTTACACCGAATGTTATGAATGCGTTAAAAAAATATAGCTACTACCGTTGGAGGTAATTGGTTTTTAGGCAATGGACGTTGAGCAAACGTTTGTGAAAGTATAGATATGTTGGTTAGAATTTAGATCAAGGGCCCTCCCCTATTAATTTAGAATAAGAAAGCCAACAGTTTTAGTGAAATGGGAGTGACCCGTACTAGGTCATTTAATCAGTAGCCTAGATCAACCGCGTAAGGGTCTTATTTCGCCCCTGGCCATTTTTTCGTGTTCTGTGGTTTTAAAAGATGAAAATCCGTTATATCAAATTCAAATAGGGTAATAATTCATGCGGATTAATCTTATTTTTGTTGGACATCTAGTAATTAGGCATGTGTCCATTGTTTTAGCTATTAAGCATATTACCTTTATAGTTAAGGAAGAGGAGGTAACTTCCAATTTACCTCCTCGTTACAAGGAACCACCTTCAACTTCTCATCATCTCGTTTTCATCAAGGTTCACACAGATGTAGAGAATTTTTATGAAAAAAAAATACTTGAGTTCCTGACTCAGAAAACAAAAGTTATGTACAGTTGGTCGAAGCGAGACGGATTTCACTGTTCTGAACAAGATTCAATTTCTTAACAATGTAAATAAAAAAAAGAAGGGATAAGAAAGTAGACATTGATGTATTGTTGAAAGAACTCATGCGGAACTAATATAAAATTAACTTTTTTTTCACCTCTTTTAAGGTTTAACTTACGGCATTTTTTTTTCGGATGTTCAATTTTAATTGATTAGAAATAAGATTCTAGGGGAAAAAAAGTGATGAAAAGTTCAAGGCAAGGCTTCTGGTTTTCTACAAGGTTTTGTATAGAAGTGCAATAGATTGAACTTTTAAATTTTTGCAAGTTGAAATACAGTGTCCTTGCAAATAAAAAAATTGACGAGACAGTTGCTAAAGGATGACGAGGCCCGGAAGACGCCGCGAGTGTTTTTTTTTCTTCGTGTCTTCCTCCAACTGCATTAGAAATTTTGTACTAAGATAAAGAGGAATATTGAGCCCATTGTTGAATTAATCATAAAGTGTGCTAATTCTAGAAGAGTAGAGATTTGAGACAAGTACAAGTACTATAGAAGGATTTGTCTACGTCTTGGTTAAAATTAAGTTGTAGTTGCATCGCTGCGCGGTTCATTCCCTCTCGACCTAAAAAACCACCAACGGACACTTTTGTCCAAACCACTTAAAAAGTTTTTCACAAGGGAAACTAGTGGACGAGCGAAGTAACGAAACCACTTTTTGGCAAAGGGGAACCTTCCTTTTTTACCACATAAATATTTTGGCACATGGAAAGTGCAAGGGGGTTCAAAACAATGAAAATAAGAGTAAGATTAGGAGTTGTTTAATCTGGGTAGGGCTAAACGCAGGGATAAGTCACCACAAACGACAAAATAAAAATGTGATTTGGCCACAAAGAAAAAGTGAAGAGTTTAAGCCAAAGTTTAAGGCCACCGCAAAATATCTCTTCCAGATCCACCGCTGCTACACTTTATAGTCGAAGGAGTCGAAACTCAAAAAAATTCAAAGACCACTAGCGTCGTAGAGGATTTCGAAACGCATGAGTTAGAAAATAGTTTTTTTTTTAGAAAAAAAAAGGAAAAAAAAAGATAATTTAAATTTGCGACACGAAGGCTAACTTTTGTCATTTCTGGATTGTGAAGGAAATTTTTGAGAGAATTGGCCGCCGGTTTGATAAAAATTACAGGGTCGTGCGGCCACGGTGACCGGCCCACACGTTGCCTACGACACACATTTACACTTTAAGTTTGTTCCTCCAATTCCAAAGGTTGACAAAATGGAGAAGTTTGGAGGCACGAGTGCATTGCACATTTAAAAGTGTTGTTTGCCAAAGTTGGAGTAGTTAGAATAAATTGGGATTGGTCTTGGACGACGACTGTGCTAAAAAAAATTTTTTTTTGGCACCCATCATCATCATCCCTCTCTCTCTCTCTTACTTGCTCTCTCTCTTTCCAGAAGAAGTTGAAGATACCCAAGTTTATATTTTTTTTTTTGCAAATTGAAGTGACTTTTATGCAAGTGTGTACTAGTTTAGGCTTGCATATTGGAAGTTGAACGTGTGATAATTTCAAATTCGCAAATTACCTCCAGAAGTTCTAACTGGACAATCAAGTTCCACTTCCCTCCTTCAACTTTTGATATTCTTCCGTCTAAAAGTAACAGAGAGTTCACCTTGAAATTTTTGATTTGTAATCTTAACTTGCCCCCTCAACTTACTTTTTACTTTCCTGGGTTGGAAACGAGGACGCCATGTCTAGATTCGCTAGTGACCATGTGCAAAAAATAAATGTAGACAATGCAAGTCTCATGCCTTTTGCACTTTACTTTTGTTTGTTAAGTGGCACTTGTAGTAAGTGAATCTTAGTTTTTTTTTTGGTGAAAAAGTGAATTTTTTTTTTTGGAGGAAGTAAAATTAAGTGGTAAGTTTTTCATGTATTTTGATATTAGATTTAAGTGCATTTCAAGTTAAGTGGGAGAGATTTGAAGAGAGTGCAGCATTACGTGTCTTAAAAATTTTTGCGAGCAGAGTATCACCACTTTTTTAGATAAGGAGAAAATTGTCCTCGAGTGACCTGGTGACCTGACCTCTAGTCCAGACTGTCTGAGTTTTTGTACAAAAGACTTAGAAATTAGAGCAGAAGAACAAAGATTTGTCTCTCGTTGGGTAAACTTAATACGATTAAGTTTAAACAACAGGCAATTTATCTAAAATTTAGTTTTTGTTAAGACGAATATATCTGAACAGACGCGCCAGACTCTGAAAAGAGTTTTTTACTTCACTTTAGTTAAAAACGGCTTTTTTTCTACGATTTTTTTTAAAGTTCCAATTTTTTAAAGTTCAAATTTTTTTAGAAAAATTAGTCATTTTATCAATTTCGCTAAAAAATTTTTTAATCTATAGTATTTTGAGAATGACGAAGCCTGTTAATAATTTCGAGGAAGTACTACAACAGGAATTTACCTCAAACGGCAGTTATATCCACAACATATTCCTCTAAATTGAACAAATTTTTTGGCAGGTTTTGGACGGTAGAGGTTGAAGCTTTCGACCCTTACTGTAATCGCCTTGGTTATTTGAAGTCATTGAATCCGATGTGCAAATTTTATTTTTTTCTAGAAATAGACCACTTTGTGAATAATATAAGGTTTCACTAAAAACTCCTACCCGTTTTGAAATGATATGATAAGTATTAGAGTTTCTAATTTTTCTAGATTTTGATTTTGCTTTCGGAAAGTTTCTTGAGGCAGATTTCGTCGAGGGTAGGTTTTTGTTTTTTGAATTTTTGATTTTCTGTCGGAATATTTTTTTTTGAGTAGATTGACTTCCGCCCTTTGTCTCCTGATTCCTTTCCTTGTTTAGTTCTCTTCCGGTGTCTTCTTGAGTGTAGACTTGAAATTGTCCTGGAGGAGGTCGGAGGGTCCTGGATACGTTGAGTGACTTGGAGAAAGTTCTAGGTTCTAGTTTCTAAAGCTCCTTTGTCTAATCAAAAATGCAAATAGACCTAGTCATAATCTCCACACAGGAATCACCAATCATCCTACTCACCTAACCATTTTCTTCGTTAGGATTAAAATAACCTAACCTAACATGTTCGTCGTAGCATTATGAAACTTTTTTTTTCTTAAATTTCAAACTTTCTGGTTCATCATCTTGGTAAATGGGACCATTTTCAACCAAATTAGCTTTTACGGATGGAAAAAAATTAGAGAATTCAGCACATTTTTCTACAGCAGCCTGCCCGTTAGTTAGAATTAAAAAGGCGCGGTTTTTCTTTACGTGTGCTGTTTTAAATTTATAAGAGTAAAAGTTGTAAGGAATATTTATTTGACATGGAGGACGGGAAAAGTCTCATAATTTTACATTTGAAAAGCATTATTTTGAAAATAGGAGGTTTTTTAGAACAAAGTTGACTTTTTAAGACTCACCCCCCACCCCCACCCTTGCTTTCTTAGTTGGACTTCTTTTCCTTGAAAAACAAAGACGGGCTCGCCAATTGACTTTCTCCTCTGGTTTCATAAAAGACTTGCTTTTTTCCCTGATGAATTTACATAATTTTTCACTTTCCAGACCTTAACAAAGAGGTCGTGGACTTTCTTTCGAGTTTTTTTTTTGAAGAAGAAATAATGTTTTCTTAGAAATACTTTCTTTTCCTTTTTGTTGGAAAGAAAAGGCGACGTCGTCGCCAAGACTTTGTCGCCAACTCACTTCCGCCCCTACGACTTCCGCTACAAAAAGTATATACGAGACACTTTTATTTGTTTTCTCAAAAAAAAAGAACACAACTTTTACTCTTTTTATGACTAAATTCAAAAGTTGACTTTTTTGTTTGTGAGCATTTCAAGTTTTTTGTTGTCTCATCCTTTTCAAGTGTAAATTGATACACTTGGACAACTTTAACAGCTGGAGTCCTTAAAGATTTTTTTTTGAATTTCCACTTTGTTTCAAATAATGTTTGAACAGAAGTGTCAAGAAATGAATAACTTAAAAAACAAGACGAATGTCGTATCCTCTTGAATTGTGTTTTATGTAGTTAAGGACCGTCTCGTTACGGTCCGAAGTTGCACTTTACATGTTCCCAGAAAGGGAACACGGTTTAATTTTGGAAGAAAACCGGTTTTTTAATTCTTTTTTTTTTTTGGAAAAGTTGAAATTTTAGGACTTTTTTTCTAAACTCCCTCACCCCCTCCACCCCCCCTCCCCCTTTCGAATGAAATTGTTTGAAGTGTAAAACAGTCTGACGATAAGTTTTTTCGTTAAGAAAACAAAGGGAGCTTGTGTGTGTAAATAATGGGAATGGATTCGTGATGAATCTTCGCCGTCACTTTGAAAATGTTCAAAATCTTTTTAACCTTTACCCCTCCCCCGATGGGGGGGGGGTTAGCTTTTTTTTTTTTCAAAGTGAAAGTGATTATTACATTCTTCAACTGCAGAGGAGAGGAATAGCTATGAGATTTTTCAAGGAATTTCTTATTTTCTTCCTTTCTCCTACCGTTAACTTTCAGTTGTCAAGTTCGTGGGTGGGGATAAAACCCGAGTTTTGTTTAGAATCATAAGGCCCCGAGAGTGAAGTGCGCGGATGATGGATGCAACAAAGTGTTGTTTTCAAGGGGGTTCTTCTCTAGGTTGGTTGAGTGGTTCTATCCAAAGCTTTTTTCATTGTTACGGTTCGATTCATAGAGAAAAAGAAAGGAAACAATAGGGGTGGGGACGTTTGGGCCCCTTGACTCTTTTCTTAAAATTTTTGAGAATTCATATTTAAATTTTGTTGAAAAATATTTTGACATGTATAACCCGAAATTTGTTAAAATTTCTTGAAGTTTTTTCTTTTCCCCTATTTACTTGCTTGAGTGAAGGTTCGTGAATTTAAGCGTTATTTATGGCCTTGCCCTGACTTTCTTCTCCGTCTACTTTTTTTTTGTTGAAAGATTTTGCAGTCTGATACATACATCTCTTCCAATCTCGGTTCGGGGATTTCGGAGTGGGCATCGCATTTTTTACCCGTTGGGGATTTGTGAGTGATGAGTTGTTTCAAAATAGAGAAGACAATTGGTACAAGTTAATTATTTACATCAAATAATTAGTAATTTATTTCAATAATTATAAAGCCTTTGCCCGTTTCGACGTCGTTACTTAATCTATCGAAGTTGTATCTCAATACGAAGGAACATTTCGAGTTAGTAAAGTCGTGAATTTTATATTGAATTTTTGGATTGCTTCCATTTATAACGCTTTTAGCATTAGATGATGTTTCACAACCCGGGTTTCGGAGAGTATGCTCAAATCCCCAAAATATTCTCAATTCCCCGGGAAAAAAACTTCCAAGCCCCGGTGATATTTAGACACTGAGATTTTGTGAGGCTCAAAAAAGGTTTTGTGTGCATTTGTGTAGACAAGTGAGAATGAATGCTTGAGTTTAGAAAGGACCATTTCTCACACTTTCTTCTTTTCCTTGATGGAAAAAAAAAAAGAAAAATGGGCTGGAAGATAATGTGGAAGCGGAAGGCGGGATACGGAAAAAGCGCCCTCGCGTGATTTCTTCTTTCCGTGAAAGATAGGCTCCCCTGCTGTGATTTCGTACTTTTCCCTTTCTATGTATTTCCTAGTTATTTTCACAAAGTGACGAGCCTTCTAGTAGAAGAAAAGGCTTCGAAACATTTTTCTTCACCGAAAAAAATAACCAAGCAGAACTTTTTTTTTAACCTTGGATAGCTTTATGGAAAGAAGAGTAGCAAACTTGTTCCGGGGATTTTTCCCCGAGCGTTTTTCTGCCTCCTGCTAAAAATATACCGGTTAAAACTTGAAAAATCACAAACATATCAGTTCAGTTCAGCAGTTATAAATCGGTTTTATTTTGCAGAACTGATTTTTCACTAAAAAAAAAAAGTTGGCCATTTTTTAATTTTACTTTTCGAAATGGGCGTGTGTAGGTTCAAATCAATGGTAGTTTAGTTAGTTCGCTCCCCATGCCTGCTGGGAGTACAGACACATGCGCTTACATTTTTATTGTTTTTTTTTTATGAAAGGGAGAGTTACTTTCTCTTTGGATTTTTTCCCTGCGTAAAATTACCGAAGAGGAAACACACCCTATGAGCTCATGCATGGGGAAATGATTGGTTCATGTTTTTTTCTTTCGTTAGATGAAAATGTCCCCTCTAGGTCTACGCAATTTTTTCGGGGAGATAAAAAGAATTGGAGGAAGCATGATGGATTTGGGGGTGGGGGTGGGGGGTAGATGGATTTCTCTTCAGCATCCCTCTTCCTCCTTCAAAATTGTAGTCTGGGTGTAAGTTTCATTAGTGACTTTTCTTCCATATCTCCCACCCTCATCATCCACCATGAAAAAGACATTTTGGAAAAACGAAAAAAAATTGGAAAAGAAAAAAAAATTCACCCTCTTCGAGCTAATTTTTCATCCCCCTTCTCTCCTTTCTTCCAAGGCTTTAGTGAGTCATCTCACTAGTAGTACTTTCAAATAAGAGAAATTTTTCTCGGCACGACTTTTATTTCTCGATTCTTGGAAATGAAACGTTACTACTCTGCATAAGTAGACCATGTGTATGCAAATGAGGTGGGAAAATGAGAAACAAGTCCTGGAGAAAGTCCTGGAGTATAATCACTCAACTAGGGAAAAAAATAGAAGAAAGCAGTTAAAACTAGAAGACGGCAGGGTCTATTAATGCCCATTAATTTGCCTCTGAATGACTTTCATTAGATTTTAAAAGTAGGAGTTGAAAAAGGACGAAATCGCTACTTTTTTTTTGAGGAAACGACATTTTTGGGGAGGGTGCGGTTGAAAATGAGGGGTATGGGGTAGTTTTTTGATTTATAAACCTTCGAGAGACGCTCTTTCTAAAATGACTTGATTGGATTGGTTTTTTTGGTAAGGTTGATGATACCCACACTGTGATAGCATTATGGTTACATTACATTTCGATCATCTAACCCTACTACCACGAATAAACGCGCAGAGAATTTTAAATTAGATTTTTGAAAAGTAGGAAAATGACAGGAGGATTTTTCTTGCAAGCAGCTGCTCCGTAGAAAAGTAATGAGAGAAAGGAGTGAAAGTCAGAATACTGAATTTTTGGTTTTTGTGACTTTTAAGAAGAGGGAAGGATGTTTAAGTTGTTTTTGGGCCTGGAGGAAAAAAGCAAGTACGGGAAAAGTAATTTATGAGAAAGTTTTCTTCTATGGATTTTTTGGCAGGTTAAAAAACTTTTTTTCTTTTTTTTTTTTTCAGTTTTTGCCCTTTTCTTCATCAATTCTTTCAACACCTTTTCCTGTGTTCTTTATTCATGACTCTGAGAAAGTGGCAAGGGTTTTAAAAAGTCAAGAAAAAAAAAGTTGGGAGAAAAGAAATCTTTGGAAAGAAAAACTTTTTCTCGTTCTTTCACTTTCAATTTTCATTCAAACCCTTAACTTTTCTCCTCATAACACTTCACTTGAGGGAAGTTCAAGCCAATTCTTGACAATTTCCACTCAATCAAATTAGATTTTTATATTAGCGCAAAAAAAATGCCCGCAAATTGCTCTAGTACTACTTTGCAGAAAATCGGGGTTTAAGGGGGGGGGGGCTATTAGAACGGAAATTAAGTGTTCAAAACAGACGCTATTTTTTTGCAAAAACTAGAAAAGTTAACGTAGTATAGGTCAAAAGTAGTTTCGAAATCTACTATATTGTTTTGAACTTTAGATTTTTTTTTTCTAAAATGAAAATTGCTTTCTGTTTAAACAAAACAAAAATAAGCTGCACAATTTTCAGTTTTATTGTGTACAAACTTGTTTGTTTTTTCAGTTGTGTTTAGATCTAAAATTCAAGTTCGTGTAATGAGAAATGTTCTTCTATTGAGGTTTATTATTGATAGAAGCGAAGAGGGGCAAACTGAATAAGTGTCAAGTGCAGAAAAAGTGAAAATTGACTTTTAATTGGTTAAACCCTGAAAAAAAGTGTCGTCGTGAGTCAAACCTTTTTTTTTCTTTTTCTGTTTTTGACAGATTTTTATGCACAAGTCTGCTATGCAGTTACAGCAGCAGCAACAACAAGCCGCCGGTAGTGGAAGTCAACAAGTACAAAATCATCATGGAATTAGTCCGACGTCACACGGTGGACTTATTAGGTCCGGTTCGGTCGTAAGTTCGGCCGGATCTGAAGCCGGTGGTGTATCAAAACCACATCAATGTCACCAATGTCTCAAAGCATTTTCTTCCAATCACCAACTCGTTCAGCACGTACGAGTTCATACTGGAGAAAAGCCGTATAAATGCTCCTACTGTGACCGTCGATTTAAACAACTTTCTCACGTTCAACAACATACGCGTCTTCATACAGGTAAATTAAAAAGGAAAAATGTTTTTTTTAAAAAAGAACTTTTTTTTTATCAAAAAAAATGTTCTCTTTTCAAACTTTTTTTTATATCACCCCTAATTTTTTCTCGGATTTGCATTGAAATCCCTTTTGATGAAAAGAAAGTTTAATTGCTCAAGATTTTACGGGTTGTGCATCTTTGATATGACGGTAAAAAGCAGCGGAGTTTTAAATACGGAGAAGAAAGAGATCAGTCATAAAGTTTTAATGGGCTCATTCCAATTTAAATGAATCTCTTCTGAGGAACAATCATTTTTTTTTCGTGAAAAAGAAAACTCCATTTCTCTTTTTTTAAAAAATCAAAGGACCCTGTGGTTTGTACAAAGAAAGTAAAAAATGAGGACCGCCCATTGATTTATTGAGCTCGTGTAGTACATAGTAAAAGTTTGAGATTTAGGAAATTCTATGTAGACACATAAAAGTTCCCTAACATTTTTTCGTGAGTCTCCCCTTTGTTGTACATGGAAACAGCGTAATAAAAATGGTGGAAGTTTCTCTTTTTTTTTTCGTCCCGTTTTCGGGGATCGATTGTTGAAGGAGAGCGTGGTGGATAAAAATGGCAATTAAACGCCCGGGAACGAAAATTTCCATCAAGAGAGAATTGTTCGTATTTTTTTATATTTTTTTCTTACAGGAGTTTTTTTCTCCCCCTTTCCTCTATCCGAGTTCAAATGGTTTGCTTTTCTCCACCTATACACTAGAATTTTAAAATTGAGGTAACCTTTGCTTTTTTTTGAGGTAACCTCTGTTTTTTTTGGGTCCTGGAAGGTGATTGCTGTTGACTTTTCCATCATCATTACTACTTCACAATGTCCCTTTTCTTACTTCCGATTCTCCCGCTGGTTTTACCCTCACTCTTACAACTACTTGAAATCCAAAGATCAACCTAAAAATACACAAAACTGTGAGCACGCCCTGTATTTTTAACCTTTAAGGTTTACAAATTTTTTTTTTAATAAACATAGAATTTTTGAAATTTAATAGCGATTTTATATGAATTTTAAAATAAATCAAACCAAATTTCAGACGCTAGAAGGTCACGGTTTTAGAGGTCATGGAAATGCAAGAGATTTACCGTACAGTTTGTTTTTTTTGGCTTGGCTACTGAAGTAATGAACAAAGAAGTGAATTTAGGTCAGACCTAACTTGTCCTCCAGGAAAACTAGCTAAAGAAATTTTTGTTGTAGAAATGCTTTTTAAAACAAATTTACTTTTTTGAGCTTAAAACTTTTTCCCCGCCCAAGTACTTTGTGTAGATTAGATTTGTGCCCAGTAAGTTTTTTTTTTTGAGTCGTAATGGAGAAAGTAGACGTGTGAGTTGGAGGTAAAAGCGACAGTTACAAATGGAGGCTTTCTACTGCCACTTCCTTTTTCGGGGTCTAATTATATTGTAAGAAATGGATGCCCTTCTAATTCTCCCTGACAAACCACCCAATGATTGAAACGTAATCGTTCCTTCCGTGATTTTCTTACTTTCTCCATCACATGCTCAAAAATTTTCTAACCACTTGCTTAATTACTCTTGCTCTTTTTCCTTGACACATCAAAGTTTTTTGCCAAACCGTTTTTCTTAGAACCCGGGTTTTTTAAGGTCACCTTGGGTTGTTCTGAATCAAAGCTCAAAGAAAACAGGGGGGGGGTTGGTACAAAAAAGCACCCCCTCCCCCACCGCCGGGTTCATTTCAACTAAAGTCCCCCCCCCCCTTTTTATAAAAGGTAATAATTAAGATCATTTCGAGGTTTTCTTTGAGTTAAAATTGAACACTTTTTTTTTCAAACAAACGAGAGCATGAGAAATTAATGATCTTTTTTTCTAACCTTTTGAAAAAGTAAAATGTGTAGTTTTTTGTTCTAACAGTTTTCACTCGTCGAGTTTTTTTAAGGTACTCTTGTGTGGGGATGAAAAGAATGAGAAAAAAAAAGTTGGAAAGTGCTTTCTTTTTACTTCTTTTCTCTGGGTATAAAGGTCGGCTGGAGAGATTGAAGCCCTTTTCCTCCTTCATGGCCTTATATACTTTTTTGTGTCTACTTCTTTGTGTTATTATTAAAGAGAAAAATAACATCATAAAGACTTTGTTATTCTTCTGAGACTTTTGATGAGGACTAAAACAATGAGAAAAATGATAGAGAGGCTCTGGCACGAGCCTTATTTCTTTTTTTTTTTTTTTTTCATCCTTCTCTCTCATCTTCTTCTTCTCCTCTTTAATTTTTGCATATTAAAGATGAAAAAAAAAACTTTTTCTTTTTCCCCCCTTCGAACTCAGAGCGTCATATCTTCTCGTCCTGGTGGGAAAGTAAAAAAAAACTTCATTAAAATATTCAAAACTTTTTTTTTTCGGTTCTTCTGTCAAACCGTCAGGATAAGGCTGATTAGGAAGACGAGAAAAATCGGAGAGATGCACTCTGTTCTTTTTTGTTCACGTCCTTTTTCGCCGCTTTTTATAAATTTTTGTCGTTTAAATCAATAATTAATTAACTGATTCCCCCCCCCCCTCCTTCCTCCTCCTCCATTTATTAGTAAGGAACGAATGACCTCTCACCCCCCTCCAGATTTAAATTTTTTCGGAGTCAAATTTTTTTTAATAAAGACATTTTTCTCTTGACTCTCACCCTCCCTTGCTTTCAATTGTGACTCCTAAACTTTTTTTTTTCGTCTTCAGAAAGTCAAGAAGCGAGGGTTTGTCTTTTACTTTCTCCTTCCGCTCATTTCCCGGTATGTACACACCGGAACTTTTTTTTTCTTTTTTGGACCCAACCGGGAAAAAATATTGAGAGCACAACCCGTCTTTTTTCGTCTTCTTTTTCTTAATTAATTTTTTTTAATAAAGCCCATTTCCCCCCTTACTTTCCCGCTCGTCTTCTTTTTCTCGGCGTATATATCCCCCCTTACGCTTCACATCACACGCTGAACGACTTTTACTCATTTCTCAGAAAAAAAAGACGTTGGAGGAAAAAATAATAACTTAACTTTCACCCTAGTACTGGTCCTGGATAGTAACTAAATTATTTAGAAGAAAAAAAGCAAACTCATTTGCTCACTTTTTATCACTTCTTTTTCTTTCTCATGAGGAAAGTGGTGAAACCTAGAGTGGTTGTGTGCAAAAAAGGAAAACGGATTTTTTTTGCAACCAAAAAGTACTAACAAACGTTTCCCCGTTTCTTCAAAACAGCAACGTACATCAATTTTTCACTGATGTTTTTTTTTTTTTGTTGGTGGTCAAATCAAAACAAGTTTTTTTTTTCAGAAAAAGAAAACTTTTTAATAGTTTGCAAAACTTACTCAAACTAGCGTTTTAAAAATAAAGAAATATGTAACCGACAGAATTTCTTCTTGTTCTCCTTTTCAAGTTTTTGCAATGTATCATTTATGTGAATTAAACTATTTTCTAACAAAAAAAGACTTATTATTTAGCTGAATAATTTTTTGAGAGTGACTTTGAATGAATGCTGAATGAACATGAGTGATAGGAGATCTCATTTTCCCCTAGCGCAATGTGATCTTCCAAAGAAAGAGAGATGAGATGGACCACTTGTGTTTATTTATAATGCATGTTCAAATGGAACGCAGGAGATGATTCTTGTTATTAGAAAAGCGGAAGTAAATGAGATTCTTAACTTAAACTTATTCATTCATAAACAGTAGAACGGTAAAGGTTTTACCTTTTTAGAATTATTTTAAGAATCTGAAATCATTTACTTTTTACAGAAAGTTTAGGAATTTCACAGATTTTTTAAAACTTTTAGAAAAAACTAATCAACGACAATGCAAAGTTGCGCTTATGAGTCACTATGATTTGGTAAATTGGTGATTGCAATTTTTTTCTTGGCATTCACTATTGACGGGAGTTTTGTAGAAAAGTTTTTTTTTTAGGTAAATTAAATTATTTTAGTTGGACAAACTTTTTTTTTCTGGTAAAAAGCATGTGACAAGTAATTTTAGGTTGTGAACGTTGTTCTATAACTTTACGTCCAGAAAAAAAAAAGTTTAGATTGAAAAGAAAAAGTACGAATTTTAGGTTTTAAGGGAAAAGTTATAAGATGACAAGGGCCCATGATTGATTCCCCTTAACTTCTAGACTGCCTGCTGTGGTAATCGTTTCGTCTAAGCTAACTTCACAACTTACTCTCGTCTTTTTTTTCGTCACTGAGAAAACGTAAGTAAGTTTTTGTACAAAAAAAAATTTGAATTTTGTTGAGTTAATTCTATCAAGAATTTAATGAAATTTTACAAAAAAAAAGTTATCCGAATTTGGTTGCTTTTGTTGAATGTGTGACTTTGTTCAGTACTTGGTTGGTAACACTAATTTATTATAATTTAATTTTGCTAATTAGTAAATTTTTAATAATGGTATTTTATAGTTAAATCTTAAATAGTTGAGTTTCGTTTATAGTTTTTTCTACAGCCCGTAAATGTACTACTAAATGCAAAAAAAAATAATTAACAATTTTCATATTTCGGAAATTCATTCCACTGGGTCAAAGGTCAAGCTGACTTTTTTATGCCGCATATTTTTTTTTAATTTTTCTTCTGTGAAGGCTTTGAATTTCACAAAATTTAAACTTTAAAAAAAAATTGTTTATTGTACAGATTTCTTTAGCTCTCACGGATTTGAGAGTTTTTCCGGGTTGAAGGGAGTAGTGATTAATTTCGTATTCAAATCAGGGTCCCAGGGTCACTTCTTATAAAGTACGCGGTCCTTTTTAAAAAGAAAAGGGGGGTACCCTTAGACAAGGGGAGGGGGCCCTTTTGTTTTGGACTCCCCTTGTGTTGATGGTTAGATGATGTTACTTCCTTACACATCTCTACTTGATTAGCATAAGAGATCTTCTTCCCATCTCACCTTGAGAACAGGACACTATGGAAATCATTAGTATTCGGACGCTCATCTCTCAGAGACAAAAGGACCCTTCCACTTTAAAACTTTTTAAAAAATGAGCCAAAAAAAAGAAGCTTTTTTTTTTAATTTAAAAAAAAAGTGAAGGCATTTGCATAGACTTTGTTCACAAGGATTTTGAATTTGAAAAGAAAAAGTAGCCGGAAGAGGATTTGAGTCGAGAATAAATTAAGAGCAAAAGGGAAGGTAGTGAGTGGGGGGGGGGGGGCGAGGGGTAGGGCCGTAAAAGAATCACGTTTAGCTAGTAAATTTTTTGGAGATTTAGATCAAATTGAATCCTCTTTTTCTTGGAAATTGACCAGTTTTTCAAGAAAATGAATGAAAAAAAGTTTTCAGGGTTTGATTTTAAAAGACGAGAAATCCTTCCAACACCTGGAGTGTGAACTGTCAAGCTGGAATTTTTTTAAATATGGGATTTCTTCATTGTTCTTAAAATTCAAAGTCCGTGGGAACGGAGAATTATGTATTCTGGTCAATCCCTCGAAGGACTCTTTCTGGAGGAAAAGCGAACTTTTTTTTTTCAAGTTTTATTGCGTGTCCCGTTTTCCGACACTCACCTCTTTTCTTTAAGTGTCAAAAACATGGAGGTTCAAAACTTTACCACAAAAACCGCATTTTTTCACCCCTCTTTTAGACGAACTGGGCGGTTTTGAGAGAGGGTGTTACTTTATTTTTTAATAAGGGAGTAATTTTGACTTTATTCTGCATAATTTTAAATTTATCCCAATTTTTTTTTCTAAAATTACAGGTGAGCGTCCGTACAAGTGTCATGTCCAGGAGTGTGGTCGAGCCTTCATCCAACTGTCCAACCTCCAGCAACATCTTCGTAATCATGATGCTCAGTTGGAACGTTCTAAAAATCGTCCGTTTCATTGTAACATCTGTGGCAAAGGATTCGCAACGGAGTCATCCCTGAGAACGCATACGGCTAAGGTATGCAAAGAAGTACGTATCATTCATTGATGTTGTCTCTTTTTTTAGTTGTAGAATTCACAAACACAAACACTTACATTCGCAAAATTGTAATTTACCAAAAAAAAAAACACGCTCTTTGCAAAATTTTAATTATTCACAGGTGAAACGTAACTCTGAAATTAAGATCCATCTCGCTTCAAAGAAAAAGCAACATTTTCTTTAAAAATCAACGCGAGTTCAAATCTTTCCAGAATTTTTTATTTAAAATTCCAGTTTAGGCCACAAATCTCCTGACTTGTACTCGTATCTTCTACCAAGATCTTAGTTCTGCTTTTGATATGTTAATCTCACTTGGCCGAAATGCTCATAATGCCTAGATCTAAACCGCGTGAAGTGTTTTCATGGTTTATAATGTGATATTATCCGAAAAAGAAAAGGCTTTTCATTTTCTTGTCTTCAATTGATGATGGATTGGAGATTGACAAATGGTACCCTTAGAAAAAATGACAGAAGGGTTAAGGACATGAGCCAGGATCCTTGGGATTGGGACCTTTTGTCTCGTTACCTCCTCATCTGAATCTATTTGCATCTTTTGGATTAATAAGGATACGGTCATTAGATCCAAAGAAAAAACGAAATGTCTCTATCCCATCAACTTGGAAGATCTTCTCAGGCTCTCTTGTTTTGTGACAATGAATGAGGGAGATCAGGATCTTGTCATATGCAAAGTGAGGAGTATAGTGCTCCAAGGTGTTTTAAATCTTATGGTTTTTCAATTTTTTAAATTATGCTGAACAGGAAGAGGAAGTGTCGACTCGTCTTACTTTTTAGAACAAAACCAAATGGACGGGGGGAAGGGGGATGTTTTTCATGAAAAATTTTGAGCGAGAGGGCGAAATTTTCTAATTTTCCTTAAGTAGGTAGGAGGGATTTCGCGAAATTTTGTAAACTTAGTAGTGGGGAGAGAGTAAGATTTTCGCGAATTTTGGACACTCGAATTTCGGGGGGGGGGGGGGGGAATTATTGGGCAATATTTCTGTTTACCTAAGAGCTGATAAAGTATGATCTATGGCATAGGCGGGAATTTAGGAAAAATAGTTTAGAAAAGGAGAACTTTCTCTTCAGAGTTTTTAGAAAAGTTATAAAAAGGAACTCGGGTTTTTAAGTTTTTTGAAGACAAGTTTGGTGGCATTTGGTGGGCCATTAATCTATCATGAGTAATCTGATAGGTGTTTCCTTGTGCGTGAATTATGCATATGGAAAGGCGGTAAGTTGTGGGCGTGTGGGTAGGAAATATTACATAAGGTTAAAACCTCTCAAGAAACCACCACCACATCTGACACATCCCACCATAATTCATACTCAAAGATAATAACTCTTTTCAAATACTTTTTCGTAAAAAGAAAGTAAGTGCAAAATTAAAACGAAAAAATAAAATTTTGAAAAAAAAATAAAATAAAAAAAAATGAAGAAAAACAAAAAGTGTAAGTAATGATAATGAATGATAAGATTCGAAAGTACCTAAAGTATTCTTCATTCGTGTTAATACTAAGTTAAGTTTGGTCAATTTTCAAACGGCGTTCTGTTTGGTTATGAATTAGATCGATAAAATTGTTAGTAAGTTAGTAGTCAAGTTATTTTTTTTATTTCCGGATGGAGGTTATTTTTGGTGGTTAGTTCGTGCGCGGTCTTTAAAGTGAATTAACGTCTTGGATATTTACAAAAAGCCTTGCCCTGCTTAAGGCTTTGGTTGTTCCTGGCTATTAAGTAGGAAGGGCATGAGAAATTAGAATAAATAATTTTATATTATTTATTAGAAAGCCTTATTATTTGAAATCTCTTATCTGATTTTACCTCCAAAGGGCAATTGGAAATTGAATTCCAAAAAAAAGTTTCAGGGTCCATGGGCCCTTCCCACGTAATCACTTCATCATCTCTGCAGGGTGGGTACGGGTATTTTCCTTAACACGATTACAAAAACCTCATCATCTTTTCCCTGTGTAGTCGCGTGATCTTCAAAATTAAGAAACAAAGGGATGAGTAAATAAGATCAGGAGATATGTATTTCTATTTGAACAATAATTGAGTCTTCAATTATTGACTTTTTTTTTACATCGGGTTTACCTTTCGTCGGGAAGGCGGGTAGCGACAACGTTACTACTCAAATTTTAAAATTACTCTGAATTTCCTGGAAAGGTCGGTTTTATATGTCCAGGTTATAAAAAACGGGGGGGGGGGGGGAGGGGGTTGATGTTCCTGAATATTTTATAAAGTTTGTTCAATTTGGTTCTCCAAGACTTTTTGATTAGAGCCTACTGTATTTTTTACAGCGTAGATTTTTTTTTTCGTGTAAAAAAAGTATATAGTTTATTTTGTCGTCCCGTTTATTTAAACAATTTTGGTTATTTTTCCTCACTAAGCGTCGACCTCCAGTTGAAATTTGGACTGTTTCTATTTTATTTATTCACTCTGTGTAGCGCAGCAGTGTAGAAATGGAATAAAAATGGTGGTTAAAAAATTTTCCTCGATTTTAAATGAAAGGTTTGAGACTTTTCCCCTTGGACGCTCACCTGTAATTAAAAATGAGAGGAGGCCTTGTCGATAAGTCCTATTTTTTCGGGATTTTTTTTTATATAAATATAATAAACACACGAACGAGACGCGGGGCACTTTTTGTCGTCCATGATTTAGGCAGGGGTGTGGGTGGGGTGTGTTTTAATGTTTTTTAAATTTAAAATTTCCACACGGGCTAACCCTGGGTTCTTCTCTTCTTTTAGGTTTTTTAGAAGAGAATTTTAAATTGTTTTGGAGAGTTGGCAATTTGGCCTGAGGTCTTTTTGAAAGTTGCCAAGACGGAATTTTGTCATGCATGCTTTTCTTCGTGGGACGTGGTGGTGGGGCAGAGAAAGTCTCATTTCCCCCCACTTTTACCTCCTTTTGATTTTTGTGCCTTGGTCCTTATAAGTGTGCTCAAGGGAAGAGAAACTTCGTGAGGCGGAATTGAGATGAAAGAAGAAAAAAAGGGCAAGAAAGTCTCGACGGTGAAGCGGGTAACCTCGAGATGAAACCAAAATCAACTCAACCACAAAAATTAAGAAAAAACAATTGAGAAAAAAGTCCTACGGCTATTTATTTTTTTTTTGTAATTTCAAAGAGTAATTATTTTTAAGATTTTAGAACAAAACTTTTTGGCATTTAGTTTCCCATGCGTCGGTCATTTGGCAGCAAAATTTGTGGTTATAAAGAAAAAAACTTCTAATAATGTAGTCGATTTTATTTGAATGTTTGCAAGTATGTTAATAATTTTCAAAAAAAAAACGTTTTTTTCGGTTTTGGAAGAGCATTGTACGAGTTGTACAGAAGGTATTGATTTGAAGTCAAATTGAGCACTTAAGAAATTATGCACTGAATGAGCAATACTGCAGGGAGAAAAGTTTTACAGTAGGTTGGCGTGGTAACAAAAATTATTGTCAAGGCTTAAAATATAAAGTAAGGAGAAAGAAGGAGAAAAGAAAAAAAAATTTTACGGGGAAAAATAATTGGAGCGTTACCTTGCTAAAGGGAAATAATTGTAGGTTGAGTTACACAGTTTTCTTAAGAGGAAAAAGGTGGAATAATTATTCTCATTAATGATTTTTACAAAGTTTCATTTTTAAAATTGGGAATTACAGGCGTAATTGTTCTTTATAGTTTTTTAGAAGAAGTAAGTTTTTAGGTTTTTTTTTTCTTTTTAAAAAAAAATGTTCATGTCAAGTCGGCGGTGTGAGAAGTCGGGTGTTTTAAGGTGGAGTCTAGTGAAACAAGGGTTGGTTTTCAATGGCCCAATAATTCCCCGAATAACTTGGTGCAAGAAGAGAAAGGAAAAAAAAATAACGCATTGTCATCAGAACAATTGACTATAAATTTCATACATTTTAAGAAAAAAAAAGAGAAAAAAACTTCCAAAACTTAAATTTGTTGTGGGAAAGCCCCTTAAGATTTTTTTGCAAAAAAATAAAAATGTTTTCTAAAATAATTTTTGGCACATCATAAACACTTTTCATTGCGCTACGCCCCATTACTTGTAAAATGTGGGGCGTAACGCGTTAAAAAAAATTAGGAATTTCAATTAAAAAGCGAGTATTATTTTGATGTTGAAAATAACTTGATCAAAAAATAATGGTTACTTTAGTTCACTTCATTTTAAGGTCTTTCTCTTCCGCCCTGACTTGCTCTAATTAAGTTAATGAAATTGAAATTAGAACGAAAACTAATTAGGATTTTGAATAGGTCCAAGTTTTTTGGAAAAATTTGTTCAAATCACGCAACTTGTAACAAGTTTTGATACTTGGGCGACCTATTAGAAAAAGTCGGGAGTCTTTTTTACCCGGGAAAAAAAGACTGGCGAACTACTTTTTCCTCCTTTTGATTCATTTTCTTTCTAAACCTCAGTTTTTCATTTTACTTTTTAATTTTTATGAGAGTCTGACACGGAACAGAAATTATTTAAAGTTACCCGAATCAAGGTTTGGTGGCCACTTATGAAACGGCTGGGCCAAGTGCATGATGCTTTACCTTGAAACACCCGTTCTTTGAAAACACCAAAAAAAAATTGGTGTTTTTTTTGCCCGGAACTTGAGAGTTTGGTTTTTTTGCTTATCGCTTCTGTTTGCACACAAAACACGAGTTACATCTTATGATTTTAGAAAAACAAGTGAAAACAATTTTGTTTGAAAAAAATAGGTAATTTTTCTTGGTATTTTTTAGCATGCTGCCCTGATTGGTGGTCCGAATGCCGTGACATGTCCCATTTGTCACAAGTTATTTCTTGGAGGTGAAGCACTTATGGAACATATGAAACATACGCACAAGGATCCAAATGCTTCGGGAGTAGCAAGTGAGTTTTAAGTTAAAACTGTTAACTTTTAGTTGATTTATAAATTTTTGATAATTTTGATAATTTTTTTTTAACTTTAATAATTTTTGTTTTTTCATAGCTAAGAGACGCACAGCCAATCATCCCTGTCCGATCTGTGGAAAACACTACGTAAATGAAGGTAGTTTACGGAAACACTTGACATGTCATCCAGAAACAGCCCAACTTTCAAATTCACTACGAATGTGGCCCTGCTCTGTCTGTCAAGCTGTGTTTAGCCTAGAGTCAGGTAAAACTTAACAAAAAATTGGTAGAAATTGAAGGAATAAATATTAGTTTTAGTATAACTATACTATAACTAATCTCTGACCTCCAGGGCTCCTCGCTCATATGGAACAGATGCGAATGGATCCGAAGCATTCGTTCGCAGCTCAGTACGTTTTGAGTCAAGCCGCTGCCGAAAGGAGGGAACGTGAAAATATGTTGACAGCTGCGGTAGTCGCTTCAATGAATCAAGGTCAATCACATGGATTCGCCGGAGGCTCACAAGTGAGTTTGGGGTCAATGACCTTTTATAAGTTAAAGTTTAGAATTAAATTCTTATGACTTTTCTTCTAGCTTCAATCTCTAAGTGGACTGATGCCGGCGTCACCTTCCGGGTCTGAATCGTCAGGTCGTCTCAGTTCACCCCTAGATACTAACGCTCCAATACCGCCGCACACAAACGCTTTGTTATCCAGGCACGCCCTGTCAAGCCCACTTCCAATAGATGCTCGTGTTGGGAATCCAAATTCTGGTAGCGGTGGGACCGGCTCCACATCAAGCGCCACCGCGAATCCTTCCAATGGGAACAATAACACTTCGAGCGCAGGCGACTCCGGAGGGAATAGCAGTCAAATGACCTTAGGTAGGAAAGAGTTCGACTCAAAGTACGACTACGACAAAGGTCATCTCAATGAAAATAACAACATTACGTCACTCTTGTCGGGCATGCGCGGAATGGACCATCATTCATCACATCACTCGACTCCAGAAGGTGGCCCAAAGTCGTACCATGTCGCAATGAAAATGGCGGCGATGTTAAATCAAGGACACTTGGGTCATAGCAACATGATGCATCATCAAGGTGGTCCAGGTCAACTTCATGGTCAGGATATGCACCGACTTCAGGCTGAAGCTCTCTTACGATCCCAAGCTGAGGCACTACGTCTTGCCGTAGCAAATTCCAATGGTCTCAATAATCCAGGAAATAATAGTTCCCCGGGAAATAGTGACACTCTTGGGAATTTGGGTAGTTTAGTTTCTCAGCAACAACACCAACACCAACAACATCAACAACACCTACAGCAACAACTTTCTAATGGACATGTTCCTCATGGCATGCACCATCCACAGTCTTTGAATCAGCAACAGTTGAATTCACTTTTGAGTCAGAATTCAGATCTCTCAGAAGCTCTCCTTCGACTTGATGCTCGAACACTTGGATTTCCATTACCAGCCCACAATACGTAAAATTAAGTGAAAAAAAAAATTAGATTTTAGAAGTTTTTGATAAAAAGCAAGCGTTTTGTATAGAAGAGGAAAGGTCAAAGGTGAATAGAGGTAAGGGGTGACGAGTGACGGTTTGTAGTAAAGACGAGACCAAAGATAACTACGTGGAACGGCAGAGAGAGTCAATTCCAGCCTCCCATTTTCTTTTCAAATCGTAAACATTGTTCTCATTTAACAATAAGGACAAATTTAATAATTTTAAAAAAAAATTCAAAATAGTTAGTGTTTTAGGGCAGGAGTCACTTAGGAGTTAAAGGATACGAGAAAGATTTGGTAGAAAAGGAACGATGTGGAAAATAAGTTTTTTTTTTGAAAACGTTTTCGAAAAAAAAGAAAAGTTTTCGATAACTTGTTGATGTGTTTTAGAAAGAACGAGAGAGATAAGGGAGACAGGTAACTTGTCAGGTTTTGAAAAGTAATTAAATCTCAACTTAATTAAATAATACCACCTTCCATGATTAATTTTTTTCGTAAGGTATAACAAGTAATCGTAATAATTAATGTTAAGTAACCTAACATTAAGACAAATTATTCCTTAATTTCTAAACTCTTTAAAACCTAATGTAGAAGGGTCGACCTACCCTTATACACAGGCCAAGTGTTTGACGACCCGAAAAAATTCATGTTCTACTTTTGAAATTTTAGGTAAACTTTTCAAAACAGATCAAGTTTTTTTAAAAAAAAAGTGAAAAGAATTCTATAGACTTTTATTATTTGGCTCTCTTTAATTTACGCCTCATAATGTATGGTCCACCTTGATTAGTTTACTAATTAAACTAAATAAATAATACATGTTTGTCAAGAAATTCTTTAAAAAGGACAATTTTTTTAAATACCGGATTTTTAAAAACAACGTTTTTCAAGAGATTGACGTAATTGCTGTTGCTGCACGCGCCACCTCTAGGCAATCGGTGACATTTCTTGTGCATTTTTTTTATTGTGGAGCTGACATTTCCAAAATTCAAACTTTACATTGTAATGCGAAAGTTTACCATTGAAAAAACATACGGTTTTATAAATAACTTTTTTTTGTAACGGTAAAGTATAACGGGATATTGTTTTGCGAATAACTCGTCAGGATTATACTCAAGCTCAGAAGGTAAGAGATTCAATTGCTATTCGCACAACTGTCAATCCGGCACAACCTGTGCCGCACAGGTTAGGTTGCACTATTAAATTACGTACTATTTTGATTGCTTAGTGACACGTTGACGTTAGTATAAAGTTGCACGACGTGGACCAGTGGTATTGGCCACGGTGAGTACTATTATGTCGAATCAACAGGATTTACGACGTAAAGGCAAGAAACGAAAGGAGGTAAATCATTCAAGTAATTAAGTTTGTAAAAGTTACAAGTTAGAACTGATGATAATTGGTAAATTCTTAGGCAGGACCTGAGGTACCACCGGATAAGGATGTGGCATCGAAACAAGAGTACCAAGTGGCCCGATGGATGCGAAAGAATATACCTATCAAGAAAACTAAATTCTTGAGCCACACTGTTGAGTATTTTACTGGTGAGATCACATCTTTCATTGCCTCAGTAGAGGAATCCTCTGTACTTTAGGCAGGCTAGTAAAATCCTGCTTCGAAAAACATTGCCTCAGATAACCGACAATTGCAGCATGAACGTAGACCTGACGTTAAGGAATAACAAAAGACGCTTAGGAAGGACGCTTGTTTCCTAAATTATCTCAGTCCACACTACTAGTATCATAACTCACTGACACTGACAGTTTCATACGATTCTAATTTTTGTAGCGTGCAAAGGCGTTGACGCCCTCATGGATTCACCTTGGGCAAAACCATCCAAACCAGGAGAAGAACCACTGTTTACAACCCGAGAGTCAATTGTTAAGTATTTGGATGTGTAAGTTTGAGTTCAAACTTTCAATGTTCTAACTGGTACTTTATAGCAAAACGTTTTATCTATTTTTACTGCTTATTTCAGAATGCTGCGACACAAGTTGTTTCACCGTGCGCGTAAAATTGTTGTACCTGAAAGTGAATTAAACAAGTCAAAAAAGAAGAAGGATGCTGCTTCTGCTGGTGAAACAAAAGAGGAAGATACGAAATCTAAAAAGAAGAAAGACAAGGAGGTTACGTCCGAAGCAAAGGAAGAAGATACTGTAACTAAGACAAAAAAGAAAAAGGATGTCACTGCAGAAACAAAGGTAGACGACGAAGTTAGTGGAGATGGTGGTACTGCAGAAGATAGTAGTCAACCACTATTGGAAAGTAAGAAGGACAAGAAAAAGAAGAAGAAGGTTAGTTGAATCGTACTAAATCTCTTCATAAGTTGGCATAATTTCACGTAATTCATTTATTCGCTCCATTTGCAAAATTCTAGGAAGAGGGGGAGAAGAAAAAGCGAAAGATTCGACTAGATATGCACTTGGAACAGCGATTTGTCGATGGACTTGATGCTTACGTCTGGATTTATGAACCAACTCCTTTTTACTACTACTTCTTTGGATTTCTTGTCGTTTTAGCCGTAATTGCCGTTTGTCTCTTCCCATTATGGCCATCATTCGTTAGGTAATTGAGTTCAATAGTCAAATGTTGCTTAAGGATTAATCGTTTTTTCTATCTTGTAAATTGTTTCAGGGATTGGGTTTATTACTTGAGTGTAGCCGCCGCTGGTTTCCTTGTTTTGATTCTTGCTTTGGCCGTCATCCGTGTCATTGTATTCAGTTTTCTTTGGTGCGTAACATTTGGAAATCATCACTTATGGCTTCTTCCTAATCTAACCGAAGACGTTGGATTTCTAGCTTCGTTCTGGCCACTCTATAAAGTAAGGATACTATAAGTTTTTTCTAGAACAGTTGTGGAGTAACCACTGATTACTCTAGAAGTGGTTTACTTAAGTAACCACTTCAGAGTAACTACTACGGTTACTTTAGTGCTAATGTCGCTATTTTTTACAGTACGAATACAAAGGAACAGTGAAACCAGAAGAGGAAGAAGAAGAAGAAGAGGAAGAGGAGGAGGAAGAAGGTACTGAAGAAGAATCGAAAGCACAAGATACCAGGTAACGTTACTTTTTTTTCTGGATTCTTATCTTTTATCATGATTATTTCTATCAATTTACATTATTTGTTTGATCTTTCGATGGTAACTACTTTAGAAGTGGTGAAGAAGTTAATTCCGCTCAACAAACAGCAGAAGGTTCCAATTCTCATTCTGAAACAGAGTCTGAATCCAGTCAACCTTCCCAAACGGGAAAAGATTTTGAGATGGTGACTAAAGAAGAAGTAGAAGTGGAATCTTAGTTTTTTTTTGAGTTTAAGACGGAGTCGAGCCTATTATTAATTGTTAATTAATTCATAAAATACAAGCCGAGCCTATTAGATCCTCGCAATGCGAGGCTCGCATTATCCCGTTATATGGAATTGAATTGGAGAACGGCAAGGGTAAATTTAAATTAATGGATTTATTTATAAACTAAACTAAAAATCAAATCGCATTAATATTCTCTATTTAACTAGCTTCACTTTTTAGTTCATTTCTAGTTGGTATCGATCCCGTCTCCTCAGATTCAATTCCATCCTTTTAGCAAAAATTGCTACAATAAAGTTCTGTTGACAGCTTATGCTTATTGCAAAAATCTTTCCAATTTGTTTAAGTAGCATATTCAGGTTAAAACTCCATTAGTTATTTTCGTTTTCTTTATTTTAGTAACGTACACTTTAACACAAACAGTTTGGTCGCCATATTTGCTTTGCGGAGGATATTTTTTTTAAGGTAAAATGAGGTAAAAACCTGTTATTACATATACGAATACTATAATTTATGGCGGTGTTATAAAGTAGAAGCTTCTGTTCATTGCGATTGCCGTGAAAAAGACTAATACAAAGATATGTTAGATAACGTTCGTCTAGGGAATATCCTGAAGACACTTCTAGCTAGTTTTAGATATTAGAAATCTATTTTCCAAAATTGTTTACTGAGGGAACAAAGAAGATTTTCGGAAAATGTAAAAATTTAAAACAAATCTCAAAAGGGTTGAAAAACACTTATCAAACTTAACAGTTTTAGACGCTGCATTAATAATATCCCCTGTTGCCAAAGTTGACTCCAAGCGTTAGTAACTTCCCATACGTTTCGGTTTCGGAAAGACTTTTACAAAGATGATAGAAAAAGGTAAAAATTCTTGAATTCTTGTGAAACTTGACCTTACACAAAAAAACCACAATGATTATTAACGTTACAGTTACCACACTTACTAACACACATGTATTGCATTTGCATTAATCGCTGCTCTCTCAGTTTTCTCAAAGTTTTACATAACATCTACAAAGAATTCATTCGGATTATTCGAATTTGAGTGACTTGGACCACCATAGCTATTAGAGTTGTTATGATTTGTATCTCCATTTCCACTCCCATGACCTTGACTCAACATCATATGATTGGCATAAGATGGTGGAACTGGTGGTAAATTTCCCATCATTCCTCCATGTCCATGTACTTGCATTAAAACACTCGAACCCGATTTTCTTGAACGATTTGAGTCCGAGTCAGAATCCATGGCACGTATTTCCAATGGTGCAGAAAATCCTTGTATCATATCATGACTACTCTGATTGTTTCTAACGAGATGCTGTCGTTCACGCCTTGACCCACCAGTATCGTTACTGCTTCCGCCTATTATCACAATGTTAAAGTTGAAGTAAAAGTTTAGTAGCTCAATGCCAAGCGCCAGCACCTTCCAGAAAAACTGAGTTCCTTTTTTGATTAGCGCACAGCTCATTTTCATTCACTTCGAGTGGAGGCGTTACCTGATCCACTGTGCAAGCTCTGCTCTTGTGGGTAACTGTAGGCATTACTTTCATATCCTCCAGTCATATATGGCATAGGAGCATAGAGCGGTGCTCCGTTGGTCAAAGTACTCGAGGTATACGGATAATTCCAACATCCTTGAGACCCGGACGGGTGGATATGCCCATCTGGTAACTCTGGTCCGTTATCGTCACGAATTTTCAAGGAGGCCATTGAAGGCACAATTTCTCCAAAGATATAATAACATTGTTCAGAAAATGTTAACTTGTTGACAGTATGTCGAATATAGCCTCGTTTAAGCATTTGTGCAGCAAACTTCCGAGCTTCCTTTCGTTCCACGAATCCTTTCACGTGATTTAGCAACCAGTCAACAACATCCGCTCCTGTAACGAAACGAAACTCTTGTGAGGCTATTTTATTTACCTTCATTCAAATTGCTGACGAAAGCGTATGATTTACTTTAACTAACTACCCTTAGCAATAGCAACCTTGCCAACTTTGCGAAAGTTAGTTTGCTAGGGGTAGTAAGTTGGTTTTAATTTTTCGATTACCTATAAAAGCATTCGGTATTGTAATTTTCAGCCAATTCCTATCGCGAATTTCTAGTCCAGAGTCTGGTTTTTGCATTTCTCGAACGATGAGTGGCATTTGCGTGTTGATACTAAGCTGAAGGATGACTTCCTCGACAGTTCCTAAAAGTCAAAATTGGTACACATTCTTTAAAATCCCGCAAATCACAAAGGTTGACTTAAATCTCTAAGTTTTAAGAGGAGGTTGCTTACTTTCTGTTTCTGGTAAACTTGACGTGAGAGATGAGCCAGTAGAAGTCATTGTCGTCACAGATGGTGGACGTGGTGGGTAGTGGTGTTCGCCTGTTGCTGCGACATGAGCAACCCATGCCTCCGGGTCAATAGGTCGTACCGGTTCAGTTCTTGGGATAGTAAAAGATCCCTTGGGATTCATATCCCAACATTTGGCCACTACGAGTTTCACCGCTCCTGGCTTTTGAGCCACTTGTCTCAAAAATCGAACCTGTGTCACCAAAATGTAAAAGCATTAATGAAAAAATTGTGGCGAACAACTTTTCTAAGCGAGCAGCTAACTTACCGCTTCGTCGTTACTCATGCTCTCGAAGCTGGTGTCATTCACTTGCAAAATCATATCCCCAGGCTCGATTCGTCCATCCTTGGCAATTGCTCCACCTTTCATGATTGATCTAAAAGTTTTAAAAAACAATGTGAGATTTTGATTGAAACTGTTCAATTGTTATTATTTAATTGTTAATTGTTAATTGTTAATATTTAATTGTTAATTATTACAATATTTACCCGACGTAAATTCCTCCATCTCCTCCTTTTGTATTGCTTTCTCCTATAATCGAAATTCCCAAGAAACTCGGCCCATTGTCATCTGGATTCATATTGAGAACGACGTTGATAATGTTAAGACTCATGGAAGAATCAGTAATTGATGAAAAGCTGGAAGTCCGTGACATGGCATGTGGTCGATGCTTCTTGCGTCGTTGGCGTCTCTGCTGATGCCCAGCCTTAACTCTGGACACGCTTGTGTGATCCGTCGTGGCGGTCATTCGACTGGAAGCGTCATCATCATCTGACTCCAGAAAGGTGGTGGTTTCCAAGTCTGAGCTCACGATGGAAGACTCATAGTGATGGCGACCTCGGTGCTTGCCATTGAGACCTTGACAGAACGACATTCTAGCTAGTTAATCTTTTGCATCATTCTCATGTCCAATAACTCACCGTCAAATCGACTGTACTTGTCCATCCTGGCATTGGGGTCCCTCCTTTGGCTTCTATAGACTTGTCCGGGTAAATTGAATCCTTGTAATAAAACAAAAAATCTTCATAAGCATTGGAAGATCCAAGTGGTTATTTTTTTTCAGTGTAAAAAAAACTACCTCTCCTAGAACTGATTACGGATTCAGTCTCAGTACAAGTGGTAGTATCGTCTGGAGGTGGCAATGGCTTGCTCAATGACCGTAGACCTCTTGGCCTATCATCCGCAAAAAATTAGGTTTAAGAATTTGTAGTTTGATAATGATCAATTCCGACGTGAAATACTTACAAGGGACGACCAACTGGGCGTCGAACATCGGAGGTTGCAATGCTATCGGCACACTGCGAATTAGAATCGGAGACATTGCTTCCCTCAGATGAAACGAGCTGTGGAGAATTTTAGAGAATGTTGACTTCAATTGTCATTCCTTTCGAGCTTTTATAAGTGTAGATCATATATAGATCAGGCCTCTTCCTTACCCATGAAATAACCTTGCCATTGAAACACGGTAAGTTGGCATCATCTTCAACAATTTCTTCTTTCACTTCTCTAAAAAATTAACAGAAAAAATATAATAGGTGTAAGATTACGCCGGCCTTAATTGTCTTTCGTTGTTTTACCCAAACTCGTCATCGTAGGATTTGAAAAAAAATTTATAGTTTGGTCGGCATAAGACGTTCTTAAAGTCAGCCAATGTCACACGGTCAATGGGGACTGGAACTTTGACAAGATACGGTGTTTCTTCTTCATCTATGTGGTAAATGATTCTTGTCTCGCCTGCCATCCTCGCTTAGTTATTAGCTGCGTATTCTTTAAGTTGCACGCGGCGACCTGCGATGTGATAGGGTCCTTCTAAACAAATATCAAATCCCAGCCAAGATATTAAAGAGTATATAACTAAATTTTAATTAATCTGCTAACGAAATCCCAAGGCAGTAAATATAATTGAATCAAAAAATGTCAACGTCAAATACTAACACGTCGTCACTTGGTCACTTACGAGTTTACGATTACGATGATCGGATGATGGATGATGAATAAGATAAGTCTTGACAAGTCAAACAGCTGATACGCAGCCGTCATTTACTAATGTTGGGGAAATCCCACCTTCCCACCCAGAAGAAGACCTTGTCCAAGTCCAAACATTACACGTCTGGACGAACCCACCAGCCACCAAGTGTTAGCGCCGCGGTGCCTTGGTTGGATTGGATTGTATGGAAGCAGCTGCTAGATTGGTCGGAAATCGGAAGTCAGTCAACCAAGTAAAAATTAACTTCCAAAGTTCCAAAGTAACCAAAATCCAAATGCCCAAATTAGACGAAAGGCAAAACCCTCCTTTTGTTTACATTCAGCGAAGGTACGACGGATTTTTCGATAAACAGTTTTAATTACTTCGGATTCCTGTCCCACCCCATCTCTTGCCTATCATGAAGTAGCAGCGCCAATCGGCGGCGAAGTTTCAACTGTGTAACAGGAATTGTGTGTTGAACAAACAGTCTCCCTACGATACGTCAAACTCATAAATTAGTAATGGGCAATTCAGTTGAGCAAAGAATGCTGATGTTTACTTTAGTTACCGATTAAATAATAAATTAACCGATTCTTTTTTTGTCTATGACACACCATCTTATAAATAGGCTTTTAGTTTAAGCTTGTATAATTCTGTTCGTATATTTTTACCTAAATTAACATCAACCATATCCATAAGTTCATCACGGACTTATGGTTGAAATCCTGTTATGTAAAAGTGTAGGTGACCATTTGAATTACCAGAGTCCGCACCCGACCCGGGCCAAAAGTCTTGTGTGTTGTCTGTCTTCATATTTTTTGGTTGTAGGATTGGGCCTGGAGTGAAGTCGATTGGTAAGGACTTGGTTATGATATGAAAAGTAAGTAATCAATTACGTTCAATTAATTGAGGCTTGATTAACGGCAATTGCAGGAAAAAAACAAGGGAAGGGACGATGGCTCAAATTCCAATGATTCTGGTAAGTGGACCTGGACGAGTTTATGAATTCTAAACGAACAGGACCAAACCAAACCTTAAGTTCTAAGGTTATCTAACGTAACGTAATGTAACATAGTAGAGAAAAGTTAGGGTGACTTGTGTAAATCATATTCAACGTTGCATCAATCGTGTTACTTGATTTTTAGCAGTATTTCATTGTTCAAAATCATGGATAAGTGATGCTAAAATAATTTGTACGCCGGATTCTCCAAAGCTATTTCTTACCGTCAAGTATGAGATGGTCAATACATTTCGGTACACGCAGCATCTTCCATCTGTGCTGATTTACTATAAGAGAAAAACCAATTACTACTAACTTGTTGTATGGTTGCTTTTTAGTCTCGACGGCTATCTACTACCGCAGCAACGCATCAGCTCGTTAAGGTTAGAGTACCAAGTGGTTTCTTGTACGAAATTTTGCATAATTTCACGATCTTCTTCGTTTGTTGTGTTAGGCTCCAACTCAGGTATTTGGAATCGAAGGACGATACGCCACTGCTGTATATTCAGCAGCGTCGAAAGAAAAACAGTTGGATGCTGTTGAAAGTGATTTAAAACAAATTAGTACGCTGATAAAAAAGAAAGGGGCTTTTGCTGATTTTCTTCGAAATCCGTCATTGAAGCGAACAGAAAAGAAGAATCTTTTACAAAGTTCATTAAGCGAAGCTAAAGTATCCAAGTTTACCACCAATTTACTAAGTAAATAACCTAACGTACCTACTTTTCATCAAAATATAATACCATTACGTCTTATCATATATTTCTAAAACCTTTCCTTTGTTACAGCTTTATTAGCAGAAAATGGTCGACTAAACAAATTGGATGGAATTGCCAATTCCTTCTCTACCATCATGGCTGCCCACCGCGGAGAAATCCAATGTGAAGTGATCACTGCCAAGGTACTTTGTACCAATTTCTTGCCTTTAATTGTTTAAATTATTTGCATTTACCACTTCTCTATAAAAGATTTGAATTAAAATTTCAAGTCTTTAGTTGGTGAATGCTATATCAAGTGGGGATTCCAAGGTTGATGTGTTTTTATACATGTTGCCCATTTCACCCCCCAAACAAAATTATAAAAATTTCATGAAACTTTGGTTTGCGAGTTTTGGACGTTTAAAATTTACTTCCTTCTATTCTTTTTTTTTAGCCTCTGGATAAACCTCAACAAGCCGAACTTGAAGCCGCACTAAAGTCGTTTGTAAAGGCAGGACAGTCGATTCAAATCAAGACATCCGTCGATCCTTCTATTCTCGGTGGAATGATTGTGTCTATCGGTGACAAATACGTGGACATGAGTACCTCTGCTAAAATCAAAAAGTACACGGAAATCATTGAAACTGCCATCTAAATTGCCACAACTTGCATCCAGGACAGGAGAGAAAAAATGGCAAACATTTAGTCCAAGTAGATCGAAAAAAAAACACATTACTCTTCGTACTCCTACGTAAATCTTGAGTCAAAATGTTGGAAACTCGTCAATTTAGTTGAATCAACAAGTGAATCTGTAACGTGTAAATATAACTTTGAATTCATTTCATTGGAGTTTATAATTCATTCATGTCATGTCCCTCTCTCTCTTTCGAATTAAGTGAAGTGACGCAAATTGGAATGTTCTGCTTGAATTTATCCGTTGCTTGCATCTGTTTGTGTATTAATTTGAACTTGTTCCAAAAAATGACATAATATTTTTATGCGGGTGTTATTTTTACAATATACCCATTGAAATGGAGAGAGAGGAAGAGTGAAAGATTTAGATCACGGAGACACCAATCTTTCGTAGTTGGAAGGCTTGGTTCCAAATGTAAAAATCGGGGAATCCCACGCTCAGAGTTCCGCTTTAGAAAAGAGTTCAAAAATGAATGTTCAGTTTGTTCAGAATGTCAGTTGGAAAGTAGGGGTTGAAGAGAGAACAAGGTCAAAATGGCGGTAAGGAACCAATTGTTAAATTTTATGAGTTATAATTTATTTTAATTTTTAACTTTAATTTCTTTGGAATTTTATAGAAACGCAACAAGGAACTGGAAGATGAGGTACTCAAGTGGATTTCTGATTCACTTGGAGAAAAATTGCCTGCTGGTCCAATTGAAGATGTGCTGAAAAATGGTGTCATTTTGTGTCACCTCATGAACAAGTTGACGCCAGGAAGTGTAAAGAAAATTCAAGAAAAAGGAACCAATTTTCAACTAATGGAAAATATCCAAAGGTAAATTATTCTAAATCTCAATTTACCATATCCCGATTACCGAAACTCGGTTTTTGGCGTTTTTATGGCTTAAAAATTTACTGTTATCACTTACAATTTACAGATTTCAGCAAGGAATGAAAGCTTATGGAGTTCCACAAGAAGAAATTTTTCAAACAGCAGATTTGTTTGAACGTCGAAATATTCCACAAGTGGTGTTGAGTTTATATGCCCTTGCTCGAATGGTAATTAATGATTTTTCATATGTACTATCAAATTTTTTTGAATTGTTACTGTTTTTTATTTTTTAGATTTTGAATTTTTTTAAAAAATGTTCTTTAGACTCAGAAGCATCCGGAATGGAAAGGTCCTTCTCTCGGCCCCAAGATGGCCGAGCGAAATGAACGAGAATTTACTGAAGATCAACTTCGTGAGAGTCAAGGACATTTGAATCTCTTGACCTCTGGGTCAAACAAGGGTGCTTCTCAGGCTGGACATGGTGGGATGGGCAATACTCGACACATGTAGAGCACCTTATTTAAAAATTACAAAGTTTTTGCATGTTTGTTTTTTTGGAAATGTGCAGAAGCAATAAAAAATCGGAAAAAAGTAAAATTTACTAGAATTTTGAACATTTCCTTGCTGATGGTTGGCTACCACACTGTCTGCTGTATTGTATTCAATTCAAAATCAGCACGGAAATGTTATTTTTAACGACGAAAAGTAGGAGTTACCCCTCTGCTATATTTTATGGATGAAAACATGGTACATTGCCAAAATTTTGTCAGGAACCAAATGTCATCCTGACTTGATCCACTTTATCATTTCCTTTCACTTTTTACTTTGTTGGTCCAAGCCAAAAAAAGTCTTTTTTTTTCAACTAAATAATGCAACAACACAAAATTCAATTTTTCGAGTAATTTTCGATGCTTTTTAAATAACGCTAGAATTGTCTAGAATTAAATAGTGGAAAATTGAGGAGATGAACCACAATTACCTAAAAAATTTTTTTTTGGAAAATAACTTCGTAAAATTACAATTTTTCTTTTACTGACGTTTTATATTATGCAAGTTTGTTTTTTTTTTTAAAAAAAATTATTTGCTGCAAACAATCAGCAAAACGCCAATTTTCCCGTTAACATCCCAGTGATATTTGAGAAAACTCGTCACGTGCTGTTTTTCATAAAATTCAGTTTTTTAGTTCTTGTGCCAAAAATAGAATTAGTCATTCGACCATAACCTCAATGCAGACAAGTAGCCGTAAGCTGTTCAGCCAGAAAATTTTTGTTTGCAAAAAAAAAATTTGCAAAATGAAAACTGTTTATTTTATCAACCAGCAGCCCCACACACCTCTTGACTTTGACCGAAATTCCACTTTTTCTAAACGATAAGAGTAAGTTTCTTAAGGCTAAATGCTAAAAGTAGCAGGCGGGTAGCTTTCAAGAAATGAAGAATCCCTTTCAAAAAACTAAAAGTTGGCAGTAATCGTTACCAAAAGGCGTGGCTGTGTCTGATCCAGATGTGACTTTCAAGGTTAACTAAAAACGTGACGTGGGTCGGGACTCGAATAAGAGAGATCGCGAATTTACTAAAATTTTGCGAAAAAGCAATGAACACTTAAAAACCAAAGTTTTGAAGAACATTTTAATAAAGAAACTTAAGCTTTTACAAATTTCAATTTTCTTAAAAAGTACTACAGGTTATCGACCTTTTAAGCCTTAAGTCTTTTTTTGGCTTAAGATCGTTGTTTTCCTTGTTTGACTTCGACAATATCGCTGTCAACGTATTCACCGCCTTGCTCATTTTCTTCCTCAATTGAGCCCAATCCTATACTAATCGTGTCGTCGGTTTCATCTGGATCAGGAATTTGCGTGTCTTCTGGTAACCAATCAGGATCTTCATCAATATCAAACTCATCGTCGTCCCTCGCGACACTTCTTACACCACGGAAATGTAGCGAAAGTGGAATTTCGCTTAAATCAAACTCTGCTGGATTAATGTCAATGGGTTCTCCTGGCTTTTCAGCGTCAGGGTCACTGCCATGGATATCATTTCCTGCTGGAGCTGGAGGTTTAGCCCGTACTCCAAATGGCTTAGCTTCGATCGAAGTAACCGTGGCCAATACCTGAAATTATCATAACTCTCAATTATTTTTAAGTACTTTGGTTAATTTGTCTATGAAAAGTTTAAGAATTTGAACGAATTTAGAAAAACGAAATTGGAAATAGTTAAAAATTTTAGAAAACACTACTAGTGTTTGGAAGAAATATTACAAAATTCGTTTTTTAAATTAATTAATTTACGAGTAGAAGAGCTGAGACGAGGACCAGTGTCAACTTCATGTTTCTAACGAAGGAAGAGGAAGGTTACTGCTTGTAAAACCTGGTGGATTCGATTTGTAATTGATTACTGAATTGTAGTTGGTTGGTAGTCAATGATTTATAGGAAATATGTTACTATTTTTTGGAAGTGAATAATTGAACTCGGTAGTCTTAAAGGTGATTGACTTAATCGTAGACAATGAGGAGAAGCAAAGGTCTTCGAGCTCAATTTGATGTGTCAAGCCGTCGATCGGTGCGATGGTGGTCTCGTCAAGTGTCAAAGTTCCCTTGTTCATTGTCTTCTCATCTAAAAACTGAACAGTACCTTACTATAATGACAAGTGTTAATTATATTCGACAAATTTTTGAAACCGAAGTCAAAATAATTATAACAAAAATAATACAAAGGAATCGACACGTCCTCGGGTCATTCATCGGTTACCGTTCTGTGTTCTGTATATTGATAGGAAACAACTAAATTCCAAAGAGAAGTACTTACCGCAATGACAAATGAGGACGCCGATGAAATATGTCTTCAAATTCAAACGCGGGAACGCGAAGATTAATTGAACAGATCTGGTGGAATCACTTTGCTCATTTGGAGTTGGGCTTTGATATGCTTTTACCAGATCTGACCTGAGGACTTTTGTTTGTTTGTTTGTTGGTTCAAGTCTATCGAACGTTTTTCAAAAACACTAAACAGACACGAGACACCAAAACAAAAATCAATTTTATTGCTAACATTTTTAGTGTTTACGGGGTAAGCTTCTTCATTACGTATACACCAACGACTGAGTAAACGACTCATATCTTATTGAAAAAGACTGACTTGACAAGAAGAGAGTAATCATCATGGAATCCATCGCCGGTAAATTCTTGCAACCCATACTAGTTTTACTATGTTACTAATTACTAGTATAGTTAGTTAGAAAGAGACTTGGGCGAGTAAAGAATCGGTATAAATTGTAATATAACTTTATTTAGAAACGCAAGGAACACCAACAGTTCATCAACTCCTTCTTTCTGGAGAATTAGAACGAGCCAAGAAACTCGTGAATGATGATCAGACGTTAGCCAAATTGAAAGACGAGGTATTCAATTGGATTGTCACATTGTTAGAATACATTTAACTGTTAAGGTTCTATTACGTTGACTAACCCTTACTACTTGTCTTCCTTCAGAGTGGACGTCTTCCGCTTCATTGGGCAGCCAGTCTGGGATATAAAGACGTGTTCGAGTTTCTCTTAAGTCTTGTCGAAGACGTGGATATTCGGGATGATGTAAGTCAGCTTTAGAAAACGCCATGCAGTGCCAGAATGCATTGAATAACTTTACTACTTCTTCAGAATGGTTTGACTCCGTTGATCATTGCTGCTTCTGCCGGAAACGTGTCCATTGTCCAACTTCTTATCGAACGTGGGGCGGATGTTAATGCTAAAAACGACCAAGGTCATTCATCTCTTCAGTATTCGTCATCAAAGAACAATCTTGAGGTGACATACGTACATTAAGTAACCCATTCCCAAACTCCCAAGTGGAGATTACCTACCCTTATGTAATTGGTAGTGATATCAACTGTGAGTTCAGTCAATTTGCTGAATATTTTTTATACCTCTACGCCTTCAGATTGTGGATCTTCTCCTTAAAAAGGATGCAGATCCGAACATTGCCGACGAAATGAATGCCACTCCTCTTCATCGTGCTGCTTCACAAGGTCATTCTAAGGTTGTTCAACTTCTTGTTACCAGCACCGGAGGAAAGCTTGATCTAAACGCTAAGGATAGTTCGGGAAATACCCCATTGTACGAACACGATAAACGATACGTCAAATCAGTAAATTTAAAAAAAAATAAAACAACAGATTTTTTTATTTTAGGCACTTGGCATGTGAAGAAGATCGAATTGAAGAGGCAAAGTTCTTGGTTCAAAATGGCGCACGTGTTGATGTTCAAAACAAAGAAGAAAAGACTCCATTTGACCTGGCATTACCTCAAACTCGTTCAATTCTCTCTGCCTTTGCATCTTCCATCTAAAAAATTTCCGTCTTACAAAAATACTCATGGGAGTTAAGTAAGGATACGAATAAAATTTTCAAATTTGTAGCCTTTTGCGTACCTATGTTTTTGAAAAGAGATAATTTATTGCTTGTCATGTACAATAATTTTCTGAGTGAGTATAAGTTTTCTAGCACTTACGTTTATCTTTGACCTTTGAGTATTCTCAGAATTTTTTCTGCCGTCGTAAGTGATATAAATTTTTAAATTTTCTTTTTTTAATGTAAACTTTTTACTAAAAATTTTTATGCGTTTGTTTTCTTATCACTTAAAGGAGAACACACTAGAGCCCTTATGCCTAAGGATACGTCAAGTCTCTTCGATTATTGAGAGCAATGGCAGCCGTGACGTCGGCTCGTATTCGAACAAATAATCGCCCACTTTTCCAAGGATTTTGTAAATGCAAGGGCCTAAAATCTGCTCGTAAGCACCGTTCCCTAGCTCCAATCACAGAGACCAAGACGAAATCTGAACTGTGTTCGTATACTGGAGTCTTATCTCCTTTGGCGATTACTTCAGAATTTAACTGTTTTACTACCAAGTCGACCACCTGCTCAGAAGTCGTCTGATTGGTCACTTGGAGACGAACACTCGTTCCTGGAGTTAATCCACAATCGTAAGCAGCATAAACTTGTATTATTCCAGTAGGAGGAACAAGTGGACTGGTAATTTCTGTTTCTTGTAAGCTCCCACCGCTTCCACTCCAGGAATTCGGTGGAGTCGGCGGGGGTGGAGGTGGAAGTGTTCGTCGGGGTGGGACTGGTGGAGGTTGACCTCTGACATGTGGTGGAATTGGAGACGTTCGGAACGTCTTTTTGATAGGTGATGAGGCTGGACTTCCACTAGAGACAACGACACTTGGTATCGGTACGGTAATTTGACTATTACTCGAATGTCTATACAAATTATGTAAACTAGCACTGCTCACTGATTCATGTGAAACAGGTGCATTTGAAATGGTACTATCACTTTGGGAATGATTCGAATAAATTTTAGGGTTAAAGGTCAATTTTGCCACTTCAGGACCTAAAGTTTGAACGGGTACACTGACTTTTCTACCACCACCTGGATGAGTTGGATGTATACGGAGGCGGTCATCCGTAGTGTCCCTGGTCGTGTCTGACCCAACGCCTGAAGTTGTTCCTATCGTTGCCAGTTGATTTTCAGAGCGTGAAAATTTGATCCCGCTTCCACCCAAGTTTCCACCGTAGCGAAGACTTTGATCGCTTTTCGAATGAAATCCCAAAAGATTTGAGCCTTCAATTTTTTGTGGACAAGACTCGGCTGACACGATGGACTCAGAAGAAGTTTGTAGCCCTTCTGAAATATTAAGGGTTTTGACTGACGCTGAAAAACACGTTTTGTCCCTGGACGTCGTCACGAGGTCAATTATCCAGCGTGACCCCTTCAAAAAAATTAATTAGGTCACAATGAAACACGAACTTTATTTTTCGCTCTTTTGCTCCAGTTTAAATAACATTACCTTCCAGGTGGCGTCGAGTTGCGACTGAAAGTCTTGAAGTTGTTGGAGACGCTGCTTCGCCATGGTTACTTCGTCAGGTGAAAATGCCTAAAAACAGAAACCCATGAAATGCATGACTTTTTGCATCATTTCTCTTTTAGCTTCTCTAATTCCCAAAAATTTCTAGAGTTTTGACCTTTTCCTCTTTTGTATTTAGTTTGATGTTTACTTTGTACAAAAAGCACCTAAGGTCATGGGCTCAAAGTAAACAGGTTAATAAATGAGACGCTGCTTGAGGTCACGTCGATGGTGAAATCCTTTTGTTTACTTTTTTCGTTAAGCTAACAGGATCTCACAATCGCTCCGTTTGAAAAATGTTACGCAAACTTTTTTTGCAGCCTACTCTATATTTTTGTCTAAGGTAATTTTTTATTAAAAAAACCTCAAAGGTTTAAAAAATTCTTAATGCCAGAGAGAAAGTGTTTCCTGGATTATGACACGGAGAAGAAAGATAGCGTTCACTTTAGGCTTTTTTTTTGAAGAATCCTAACAGAACCCTACCTCTTTTTTTCTTCAAAGAAAAAATCCCGGATTTCCAAAAAAAAGTGCTTCTCTTTGAAGATTGTCAGTCCCACTTTACTTTATATGCCCGGAGGGAGTGGGTGTTGCGAAAGTGAATTTGAGGCTCTTTTTTTCCTTGGGCGTCTCAATAATAAATTTCGCTCTTCCAACTTTTCTCAATATTGACACAAGGGAAAATCAATGGGACTTTTTTGATTTGGAGAAAGTCCCGGGTGAAAGTAGATACGGACTGAGCACAAAAAAAATGACAGGGATGCTCAGTCAAAAAACCTCAAAGAAAGTGAGAAGATGAGCACGGTAGGAGGAGAGGGGAACTTTCTTTTTTTTTTTCTCCGGGCAAAGTTACCCAAATTTTAAAAAAAAAAATCCGAAAAAAAAAATTTATCTTTTTGAATTTTTATTTTATTTTTAGTAAAAACTTACCACTCTCTGATTATGTTGGGCTAGAACTGTGTCCACTTCCAGAATTGTCGAAAGCCGCGCATACCTCGTGATAAAATCCTTTTGGTAAGTTGATAAATGAATCATTTCGAAAACCTGCAGGTGATCAGAGAATTGACAAATTAACTTTAAACTAAAATTAACTAAGGTAGTTTCACAATTTTCTAGAAAAAAATTTTTAGAAATTTTTTCTTTTTTAGAAAATATAACTTTTAATTTTTATATAATTTTAAAAAAAATAGGAAATTTGATTAAAAAACAACATAAGCGGAGGAGTCTAACAGAAATTTCAAATTTTCTAGAAAACTAGGGAAAAAATTATTAATAAGTTTTAGATACTAAATCATTTTTCGTTTCGTTCGATTACCTAAAAAGAAAAAGTTGATTTCTCTAGAGGACAAAATGCATGTTTTTTTTTGTACCTGGACAGGAAGCGGAATGAGATCGTTTCTTGTGAGTAATTTGTCGGATTGACCTGCAAGTAGACAAACGTTTTCCAATGCTGGGAAGACCACGACAAGTGACACAGTTGCATTGACCTCTACTACTTCAGTGTTATACAATCTGAAAAAAAAACAAAGTAACAAGATTACCGTTATTTTCCTTTTAAAGTTTCCAAGGTTCTTATTTAATTTTCTGACTTTACACCTAATATCTGACCCGTGGGTCCTTAAATGAAAGTCTACGGTAAGTCTAAGTTAAAATCGGCAAGGGACTACTTTCTACCTCATCTTGATTTCCTTTGGGGTCGAAATGAAAAAAAAAGAAGGCTTTCTCCACCTTTCCCACGGCCTCTAGCCTCATCTGTCTTGAACAGTTCGTGTCACCCCCGAAAATGTTCCTTCTTTCTCTACGACTTTTATACCATTCATCTATTTTAGTGAACGAGACACTTTCTCCGGGTAACACAAAAAAAGACTTAAGTTTTATTCCTTTTGACCTTTATTTTCTTTCTTACCGATGTGTAAGTGTCGTCTCGTAGTCAATCTCAAGGAATGCAAATAATTTTCGCATGGCAGAATTCAATTGACATCGGAATAAATCCTGGGCCTCGGACACCTCTGGTGACCCAGACTCAGGTGGAAGAGGAGGTAGGTTAGGGTCGATGACCTCTTCAGCGTCCATTCCTTCATCTTTCATGTTGTTATTCGTTTCATAGGAGAGAGATTCAGTCGATTTGGACTTAACCATACGTTGAATCAAGAGCCATTCTTCACTACACAACAAAAAATTTAAAAATTTAAAAAATAAAGTGAAAATTAAAAAAAAATTTAATAAAAAAAAATTTTTTTTTTGAAGAATTTGAAAATGTGTTTCATAACTTCATTTTTATACTAACATTTTGCTCTCTAGTGACTCAGTTAGCTTTTTCCGTGTCAAATTTGAAAAAAAGCAATTTCGAAATTTCCCTTGAGGCTTTTGAATTCTCCAAAAGTTTTGTAAAAAGGTAGCGAGTGAAAAGTCTAAAAAAAACGAGCCTAATTTTGACATCCTGTTTCGAAAGGTAAGGAAATTGAAAGTTGTGGTTTTGACCTGTGTGCTAAATGGAGGAAAGTGCGGAAATGCCAAAGTGAAAGGCGAAATGATGATAATAGTGGTAACTGAGCCCAACCCTTTTATTTATGCCACTAGGACAGATAGATTGGCGTGGGCGTCTTATTGGCGCCAGGGTTAAAGAAAAACCCGGGAGTGATAAATTTACTCGGGTTTTGAAAGCCAAACGTCTAAACCTTTTAGTCAGTCACCAAATAATCAACTGGTAGACAAACGGAGTCTCCCGTGTCTCCGTTGTTTTGATCCTTTTAACTTATCTTCTTGGTTATTTAAACCTGTTAAAAATATGATAAAAATCGAACGGTTTTTAACACAAGAGCAGGTTTAGCATAGGGTTGGTTTTAAATAGTCTTACTTTCAAAAGCTAAAACAACGAATTTCGCTCCTTAGTTTTGATTGATTAAAATCATACAAGAAAAAAGTGTTTCTACCCAAAAAATTTTTACTAGAGGAGGTTGAAGTGCCCACTTTGTCTGATTAATTTATAGAGAGATTGAAAGTGAAAGCTAATTTACCTGGAAACATGTGGATTATCTCTGATCTTGGCATGTGGAAGGAAGTTTGGAGTCTTTTCCGGTACCACAATCTTGAGTGGCCCATCTACGGAACTGGCTAATTTGAGGTAACCCATGTACAATCCTTTACCAAGTGGAATGTTACTCACTTGATGGTATAAAATTTGTTCCTGGATAGAAGTCAAAAGTAATGAAGACAAATGTATTTTTTGTTGACTTGATCAAACTTGTATAAAGTATTTTTCTTTTTCAAAATAAATCTCAAAAGTACATGGAATGGGTGGGAGTTTTCAGGTGGGATGCACCTCCATACCGTCGCTTACTTGTATGGAATTGATGAGTACGTCTGAAATGTCATCTGTAGTTTTCCTTGTGGACATCTTAGTAAGCGGTGCCCACCTGACATTGAGGGATGAGATCATTTTTGTAGTTCTAACATAGTTGATGGTACTGATGATTACAACGGAATTGGACTGGTCACGAATCGTTTTGTAGTACAACCGACCCAAATCTCCAATACCTAGGGCATTCTAGACAAAAGTGATCAAAATGCATGAATAATTGACAGTGAATTTTGCAATTTGTAAGTTTCTAGAATTGCAATTTGAGTAGCGGGGGCGGGTAGTACCTGCATGGAAGCTGCTGCTTGAAGCAATTTGAGCCTAAAATGAAACGTGGAAGCACTTCCTGATTTCTCCATATCTTGTTTCAAACATTTGACATCTTCCCAAGTACAAGCGACCTGAAAGGGTCAACCAGGTAAATCAAAAAAAGAAAAAGTTTGAAAAGAATTTCTTCAAACTTTTTTTGGCGTCTTACCTTAAGTAACCAGTGAAAGTCGTTGTGTAGTGTGCTAGGAAAAGTCTCATCAATTTCAATTGTTGGCAAAAACTCTTCAGTCGTCACCAAAAGTTTGTCTTCACTGTACATAACGCAGGTAAGAAAAACTCCTCTGTATATAAAAAAAAAAAGAATTCTTGTTAAAACCGCAACATCTTGTCACCTGGTAAATCTCATTAAAAACTTCAATTTCTTTTAAATTTCACCCCAAAAAGAAACAAAGTCCTTGGCACGCTCTCTCTGTCCTCATTAGCTCACTTTTTTGCACTAATCCCCCTCCACTTCGCGCAACTTTAAGAGACCAAGTTGCCAAATGGGAAAAGTTACAACTTGGAAAAGAAAATTTTGAAAAAGAAAGTTCCTGAAACAAGACATTTCCATCCAGGACAAAGTAGACAATTTTTCGTGCCCATAAGGATGCCCTTACTTTATAAACTTTTCGACTACTAATCATAACAAGAAGCAAAAAAACACATCTTCTCTTATTCAAAATTTTTCTCACGCACACAATTGGGGAAGCGGCGGGGAGTTTCAGACGGAAATTTTTGAGTTCCGCAAAAAAAAAAGTGCGATATGCCATTTTTTTTTAAAAAAAGAGAAAACAACATTGTTTTCATGAATACGCGGGTATTTTTCCGCCGGAAATTTTCTTCTTAAATCACCATTCTTCTTCATTCAAGACAAGAGAACAAAAGGGATCAAAATGACTTGAACAAAAGATGATTGATAGGGAGAAAAGGCAAATAGATGGATTTTTACCCGGGAGAAGAAAAGACAAATTTTCGGGTTCAAAATTTTCCTTATGAAAATCCATTCTACGTAAACTCTTCGCTTCAATGAATTTATTATGTGAATTTAGAAAACGCACGAGGAAATGCCATCAGATTAATCATGCCCTTTAGCTTTTTTGGAAAAAAAAAGTTTGTTTTTTTTTAAAAAAAAAAAAAGAGACACGAAAAGAATGAGGACTTGATTGAATTTTTATGCACAAAGTAAATAACTTTCTTTCGAAAAACAAAAGTTTCTTGTTCTTTTTTTTTTTAGAAAAAATAGAAGAAAGTAGCAAAAAAAAATTTCATTACCTTTTAAAATTCTTTTGAAATTTGGGCGCGGCTGAGAAAAGTTGTTTAATTGAAATAATTTTTTGGTTCTTTTTCTGTAATGAAGTTGAAGTTTGGATGAATGATGGGACTGACGTTTCTATTGGAGTAAGGTCATGTTTAAAATCAAGTCGACGTATTTCCGAAGCGTATTCTGGCCGAGCATCTCTAATTTGTTTAAAAATAACATCAAAAATAACAGATTTCCCAGCATATCTTGACGTTCTTCCTACTACAGCATCTCGCCAACCTAAAATTAAACAAAAAAGAAAATAAATTTAAAAGTTAACATTTTTTCATTTTTTTTTAAAAGAAACAAAAAAAGAAAGAAATAATTCTAGCAGAAAAAACTTTGTTGTTGAACTGCACGTTTTTTTGTTAGAATTTACAAAGTAAATTGGGTAAATCTTGCAAGTTTGTGAACCGTAGCGTGTGCCTTTCACTTTTTCGGGCGTTGCTCGGGGAAAACCCGTTTTTGCTGACTCGGGCCATTTTCGATGCAATCGAAAACTAGGATAGAAACGTAGTCAACATGATTCTGACGAGTTATTTCCTCTCGTAATTTTGAACGTGTGTACGCTCAAAAAAGGCGTGGATCCAAATGAACGTGATCGATACGAAAGTTTTATAAGGTTTAAAAAGTAACCAGCACAAAATGTGTGCAAGAGCCTTAAATTTCTCATAACTTTTGGCAAAAAGTAAGACCTGACTTTGAAACTTGTGATGACACGTCCTTCCACAAAAATTTATCTTTTTAAATAAAATTAACCTTAAGAAAAGTTTTTCAATTTAAGTGTCTTAGCCTTCATTTCTTCTCAGTTTTGGAGGTAATTTCTTTAGAGGTCAACTCACTTGAAGGAACAACCGAAGCCGGAATAGCTTTCAAGTAATCTCCAAATCCGGTACAATTTCCACAACAGACACGAAACCAAACACGTTTTCCAGGTTTGAGGTCATTTAGTATCGTTTCCATTCGTCTAAGGTCAAATATTTCCATGGCTCGAGTAGTCGGCCCAGTTTTAAATTCTTCAGAAAAACTCCATTCGACTAAAAACACGAAACATCAAAGTAGACATTAGGGAAAAGGCGGGTCTATTTTAGTAACATGTGATTCATCTTAGTAAAATAAAGATGAATGTGGACGGGGGGAGAAAGTTTACTTTCTTTCTTGGTCCTAAAACTTTTTTCTTCCGAAACTTTTCACTTGCACCGAATATCTTTTCTCTGTCGGTCCGAACTTAAGCTTTTTTTTTTCTCAGAAAACCCGTCTGCCTTATTCAATTCATTAGGCTTACTAATTCATATTTATAGTTTTTACCATTTTTTGAAATCTCCCCCCCCCCCTCACTCCTCCGCACTCTACTCCGGCAGGGCCCCATTTGGACCAATCACGTTTCTGCTAGATATGATCTATGATCTAAACTATGCAAAATATGTGATCTTTTGCTTTCTCAAAATTGAAACTAAAAGATAAAAGATGATCGATTTTATGCTGTAAGTCTAAAAATAAACTTTTCCTCCAAAAAAAAGAAAAGAAGGAGACAAGCCTTGTGTTTCTAAAAAAAGCTACTGCGTGGGCTTTGTTCTTAGAATGAACCCGTTTACCTGACGTGAGTTACTACAGTTTACACTTTTGGAAAAACGCCTACTTTGAAAATTAGCCTTGTTGTTTAAAATTTTAGTCAAGTATTCTTAAAATATATTCAAAAGTTGGGGGCTAAAAGTGAAAGTAAATATTATGCTAACAAGGCGAGAGGGAGAGAAAGTCAATTTAGATCTACAAACAAAAACTTGTGCGCCGCATCTTCCTGTTTGACTAAAAGAAAAAAATAAATTAAAAGAGTGGGTATTTTTTTTTGAGCGTCTTCTACTATCCAGGACCAACGGTCCAGCCTTCTTGTCTTTTGTTCGGGTACGCCTTCACCTTTTGATCCGATTCCCGGGATTCAAACTTTGTAAAAGCGTACCTCTCAACTTTCCTTTCACCTTAATTCACTTGATTGACTTTCCCCACTTTCTTGTCTACGCTCGGACGAAGAAAGACGCACGGATGAAGAAACTACTGGAGATTAACCAAGGAAGAGAAAGTTCGGACGTGCTTCTAGGATTTTTCGATCAACACGAAAACCCGCTACCCGCTATTTTATTTTGAGACAAACAACACACGCTGCTGAATTTGTGTGTCTGCTTCTAGTTTCTATTGAATATCATTCAAAAAAAACTGAAAATGTTAAATTGTGTGTTGCTACAATTGCTAATACCCTGCGCATCTAATGATTTCAAAAGAAAAAACGGTCCTAATATACTTGTAGAAATTTTGAACAGCGTTTTAGCAGTTCTCAATAATTAAATTCTATGTAAAGATAAGTTAATACGAGTAATAAATACCGAAATCGGATTTCCGAATTTTCTAATTACCCTTGGAGGATTGTGACCAAAATGTAAAACTTTGTTATTCCGTGTTGCTAAAAGCTTAAGCCGTCTTCCGCATTCTTAAACCTTTTCGGTAAAGTTAGCCCAAAGTTTCACACTTTCAGCCTTAAAACTTTGCCCTGGCCTTATACCATCCTTGACCAAAAATTCCATCAGTATAAAGGAGTAGAGCTCCACAAATCCTTCATGTCATGTGTAGGTTTAACGTGTTACCCAAAATTCATTTTACAAAAGAGCATTAAACTGTCATCCCTGCTTCGGTTAAACCATCCAGGAACACTAAAGATCCGGAAATTCACATGTAAACACCCGGGTTTCCAGATTCGGTTCTGCTAAAACGTGGGGCAAATCAAAACAAAAATGGACGAAACAGTAAAAGAGAAGGAGGAGGAGGTAGAATAGAATTCCAATTATATGACGTTAGTTTTCGCATCGTCCTCTTCTATAATGTTCTAGAATCACTGAGGTTTTACTCTAGTTAGTCACTAGAGTCAGTAGAAGTGACCTGACCTTCTAGATTCTAGAAGCTTGCAATTTATAGGACACGGATTGAGATTGAAGAGAAAATGGAAATGAGGTTTTTGCCTTTCGACTAAAATTAACTAATGCTTCAGTGCACACGAACAGAACTCATTTCGCGCTAGCCTACTTTCCAATGTCCGAAAAAAGACTCTGTCTCTTCGCTCTGTTCCAATTATTAAAATGAGGACTTTTTCCCAAAAATTTTCATCCTTGGTAAAATTTTAGAGAACAAGCGCCCGCCCCCCCCCCCCCATCACCCAGCACAAAATTTTGAGGCTTTCCAAAGGATTTCTTGGCTAAGAACTTTAAAAGTTAAGAAAATCTTTCTGCAACTTAGAACTCTTCATCCGAAAAACACAAATTTTTAACAATGGGAAGGAAAGTTTTGACTCTGTACTCAAATTTCTTTTGTCAAATGATCAAATTCAAAAAAAAAAGTTTCAATTTAAACAAAATTACAAATCTGTATTTGGAATTTTATTTTTTGTAACATTTTTTTGAATAAGTCTTTTTTTTTAAAAAAAAGAAACAAGCTTACTTTTGTATTTGGTCGAAATGGAATTGTCACCAGATTCGTTTTCTTGCAAGCGTATTTTGACAGAGGTGGGTCCAATGACATCCAGTGTGACTTTAGTCGGTGGGTCTGGTGGTCCTACAAGAATAAAATGTAAAGTCTAATAAATTTTCAAGTCTTTTTGTTTAAATTTTAAACCTTTAGAGTGAAGTTCCAAGAAGAAAAAGCGCCGAGGCGGAACTCTATTCAGTTTCCGCTAATGATCTTCTTTCTGTCTCAAAATCTCATTCGCTTTCACCAACATTACCCCTCTTCCCCCCACCCTTGTCCAAAAAAAAATACTTCAAACCAATCGTTTGTTTACATAGGCCCTGCGTCGACTTGACGTCCTGGACGAGACGAAACACATGGTTTTGTCTTACGTCGATTGACGTAATCCGTCAGGTGGGTCGTTTTTCTTTACAAACCAAGTAAAATCATGAATCATCTCTGATCATTCTTTACAACGTGCTACTTAAATCTTGAAGATTTACTACTAGAGTATAAAAAAAAACAGTAAAAAATATCAAGAATTCCTCGACAGAAGACGAATGAAACCGAAAAGAAACTTGGGACGTTTAAACAAAAGTCAACGATGCGTGTAATTGGTGAAAGTTAGAGCGTTGCTACGCAAAGAAAAGATGCATATGCTTAAAAAAAAAACTAAAAAATTGTCCAAAAACTCTATGAATCTAAAAGAAAGACGCAACTTCTTAACAATTCAACCTTTTTCTATAGATTTCATCCTATAACTCATAAAAAAAACTTTAGCCTAACAGTACAACCTCACCAAAAAAAAATTTGTTAGAACGTAACGTTTTTTAAAAAAAATATCAAAAGTTCACTATCAATAACGTTCATGAATATTAGCTAGATTTTTTGTGACATAATGTATTATTTCCAAATTGGTACTCACTTATCTGCGTATACTCTGCTCTCATTTTAGAAAATCGTTTGTAGCGTTTTTCCCAAGCGTGAAATTCTTTTTCCAGTTCTTTAAGTTGGGCAGGTGAAAGATTTCCAAAAGTCGAACACTTGAGTATTTTGGCCATCAAATCCTCAGACTTTTTTTCTGCTTCTGTTACCATTGTAGTCAGTCGTTCACTCATGGAGTCTTTCCGCCCTGGAAAAAAGGAAGAAGATTAGAATTTTTACCAGTTCCAAAATGGAGACATAAAAGTCCTGGAGGGTCTCATAGAAAGATACGGGGCTTTTAGTAAGAGAAAAGAAGTCGGACTCTGGAGACTCCTCTTCACGATTCATTACTATGTATATAAAAAGTGTCCCAAAGAAACCGGACTTTTGTTCCTTTTTTCGGGTTTTTTTTTTCATGAAACGAGTCACTAAAGTGGCAAAGTACTTTTGACTCTGAAAGTTAGGAAATTTCAAATGTGAAGAGGTCAAGTGACTAGTGGGTACTAAACTCCTGACTCCTCCACTTCACTGACATAGTAATCAAGTAAGAGGCGGAGGAAAGAGGTAATGATTGGAATAGATTCTATGCATTTTTCAAAACGTCAACACGGCTTTTCACTTTCTCCCCGAAAACTTAGAACCCTCCCCCCCCCCCCCGTCCCGCGGGGTGATATCGGATCTCGGAGAAAGGAGACTTGTGTCTCTCGTTACTACCCAGTTTTGATTCTCATCAGGTAAAGTCAATTTACCTAGAAAACGTAAGAAAGTGACTCAAAGTCCCTTAAGCCTCCTGCTACCTTACCGATCAACTCAATCAATAAACTTCACCAAGAAATGAAACTGATGGAACAAAAATAAATTAGAAAAAAAATATTCCAGGAAAAGTTTTTCTCTAGAAACTAAAATGCGCAGGGAAGGTTTTGAAAACTAGGAGAAATCACCCCGTACATGTTTTGATAGAAAAGTAGCATTTCCTGAACCTTTCTTTTTCTTAATTGCTGCATTGCACTGTATTTGTTTTAACTTTTGTGAAAAAAAAAACGCAAACGAGGAAAATATCAAAAGTTTGTCTCCATTTTTTTTTAAATTTGCAAAATATGCAAAATTTTGTTGTTTTTGTTCCTTACAGTATTGATTGTCCGTGGCTCCGTGTGCCAGGAGAATTTTGACCATAGGTCGATTTCTAAGTATCACAGCCAAATCCAGAACAGTAAGACCATCCACTGTCAACCTGTCAACAACAATTAGATGATACTACTTTCATTTAGGACAATTTTCATTAGAAAGACATTCCATCTATTCCCATAAGCCAACCCAAATGCATTTTAATTTAATAATGTTTATCATACCCATTTAAATCCACGTCACTCGTCTCCAGGAAAGTTTTGACTTTACTCAAATTTCCACTTTCAACAGCTCCCACGAATCCTGTCAAATCAAAGTCCATGTCAATTTATAACTAGCTATTAACCAGACATTGCTTCTTACTTACCGGGTATTAAAAATTCAACAAAAAAGCGTCTACGAACAAAGCTTGTATTTTACTATTTCTCAAAACCTCAAGCCCACTTCCTGGAAGACGTGAACAAAAGCAACTATTATCTTATAAACATCAAATTTGCAAATTTGCAAATTATACTAAATAGTTAACCGAAAGTTCCATGACTTTAAGCAGTTTTCTTTCAAATTTTAAATGTCGTAATTTAGGTTTAGGATAAAAGTTTGATTAGATTTTCAACATTGATTTCTAGCCTGGTAGTTTTCTAAAAGGTCGTATGGAAAGAGTAGTAGAGATTGGGTATCCTTAAATCTCTAGTGATTTGATTAAAGTTCTAGAAAATACTTCCGACTAGAACGGGTAGGGAAGAGGGGGGGGGGGAGGGTTCTAAGGTAATTAGAACCTTAGTAGCTACTAGCGGACTTTTGTCGTCGTCATCTACTAGATTTGATTAAAAGAGGAGGAGTCGGACTGTGCTAGAAAATGCGAAAGCACCGCCGCGGTCACGGTTTCCGTAAGTGTTAGGCCTACCGTCATAGTTGGCATTGATTCCTTCCAACTTCTCGACTTTTCTTAGATTTCCTTTCCCAATCAAAAAGTCCATGTCAATCAATTAACCCGCTACGATTTCCTTTCACCATTACTGAAGAAGAACAAAAAGACAAAACTAAACAAAAAATTAAACAACATTACAGTAATTAGCACTAGACCAGCACAATGCTTCATAAAAAAAGCACACATTGACCAGCAAGATTCAAAAGAAATTGGTAAAATTTCTAAAATTCTTGTACATTTTGAGTCAAATTTTACTCTGTAACATTATCTTCTTACCTAAATAACTTCCCGCACTTTTTCCATAACTACAAATTCTTGATATCACCTACTTTTCACTTTATTACACCTTAGAACTTTACTACTTCGTCAGGAAATGCCATAATTTGTGCACATGGTTCACAACTGATTTGAAATTGATGAATTGTGTGTGCAGAATTAGATTTGTTAATACAAAAATCAAGAATTGCTCACATGGCCTCACTTGAAAACTGGCCTAGGGCTCACAGTTTCGAATCTCACCTGCCTTAGCCTTTTGCTATACATTTTACCCTCTTAAAACTACCCCCTTGTTGGTACGGAAAAGGTCCTGGATGCCTGAGGCACTGTGGGGAAAACCTTAGAAACGATACACGATACGAGCAACACGGTGGTTAGAAACGGCAGACAGTTTCTTGTTTTGGTTTCCTCTCGTAACATTTTCCCCTCATTGTTCTCATTTTGTTGATCTTCTCGCGATGATTGTAAAAATGAATAAGAGGGAAGTTAACTTCCGTAGAAAACGCAGTTAATGTCTTACATTTGAAAAAAAAATTAAAGAGATTACGTCAAAATTTAGAAATTTTAAAATACTTAATTGGGGAAAAAAAATACAAGGCTCTCTCTTTTTATAATTAGAATTTTGAACCAAATTTATAAATTTTGTTCACACCAAATGACAAAGTTTGGCTCAAGTGTCACGTGGCAAATATACAGAATATTAATATTTAAGTCACGCTTGGTGCAGAATGGCGTCAGGTGAATGACCTCAAAAATAAATTCACTGAAAATCACAAGCTATAATTCTAATTCTACTTAATCACTACCGATCGATAAAATTCGTAGTAGATTTCGAAAATGTCCTAAAAACACTTTTATAAATATTTATTTATATTATAATTTATAATATAAATTTTGTTCTTTGCTGTAATTTTAAGAATATATAGTTATCTAAAATTTGAATTACAGGGTTTCCTGGCCAATTACCTTTGGAAACTCTAGAAAATGTATCAATTTTCACTGAAATTTCAAGTTGCGAGTACTTTATCTCACATTTGCAGAGAAGTGCCTCCAAGAGAAAGTGTTAATCTCCTATTCAAACTTTTTCCTATTCAAAATCACAACAGACGAGCATTGAACCGAAAAGAGAAAGAAAATAGGCCTAATTAGACAAAAGCAAGCGTTTTTGGTAGAAATTAGTCCACAAGCTTAAATTTGCTTTCATTTTAGTACGAAGCCCTTTAATTTCTCTTTCCAGCCTTCATTAAAGTTAGAATCTAACAAATAATTTCAAATTGGGTAGACAAAAAAAAATGTTGCTTTTTTTGGCAAGGCTTGTCTTGGTCCTACGGAAAAAAAAGAGCACAAAAGTAAGTTTCTTTGGCAATAAAACCCGTGCGAGATACTTTTTGTCCATTATGGGCTCAACACATGCAGAGCAAAAGAAAGTAACAAACTAACAAACAAAAAAACAGAAGAAATACAAAAGCTTTACTTTTCCATTTCTCCAAAATCCAAAAACCCGAAAAATCTCATAAAACGTAGACAATAGGTTACCCGGGAGAAAAAAGAAGTTAATTGGATTTTTTTTAGTCCAAAAAATGATTTAACTCAGCACGAGACCACCAGCCCCCACCCCCGTCAAGAAGGACTTGTGTGTATGAGATTTGAAATTTTTTTCGGTTTTAAGAATCGTTTTACCTTCTTGAATCCGGGCATCAGGTCGATGACCACAAGTAGCACCAGCACTACTCGTCGAGTATCTCTTCGGTGATGGACTTCGTCCAGCCCCACCGTCACTCGGTGGGGCAAGAAAATGATTACGAACTAAACTGTCAATTGAAACGGCACGTGGACGACAAGATGAAATGTCTTCATTTTCTAAACTACGACGTCGTCTTGGAATTCGAGGAGTTGCTAGAGCAAATGCTGTATCTGACCCTGTAGGTTGATAATGACTTTGACCTGAAGTGACCCCTGGTGTAAAGGTCGGTTGAGGAGGAGGTGGAGGATGATTTTTTGGCAATTGAGAATTGAGTAGCCGAGCAATTCTAGAAAATCCTTTAGACGATCCCGTACTAGAATAGGGTGACGGCGCTGGAAATCCAGCTGTACCATTACATCCCTCACCGACACTAATTGGCGACACATTCGACGTGCTGCACGATGACAGTTGACCACTAAAAACCGTACTAAGGTTCCAGGATGACTCAGTGGGTGAATCACGATAAATCGATGGATTACTAAACCCTATTTCAAAAAAATAAACTGTAATCAGTATCATTTTACTCTAAAAAAATGGTTAATTTCTAGTAAAATTTATACGTTAACTTATCAAAACTTAATTAATAATTAAAATATTCGTAATTTTTTTTGCTTTCTACGCTCATTAAAACTTTTCTAATGACTTCCTTTCTCTTTCCTGCCTTCTCTATAGTCACAGGAAATGAAGTACAGGAGCAGAGAAGCGTAAAATAAGAAAATTCATTGAATTGCTTCTAACTCTAGAGTTTTTTCCAAGTATTTTCTAGTAGTGTTTTTGCGGTTTTTCTTGCAACGAATCTTCACAAGGATATAAAATGGAGACGTTGATTTTCTTTTTTCCTTTGGAGAAAGTAAACAGAAAAATTAGAAAGTGAAAATCTAATCAAAATTCTTCACAGAATAACAGGAAAATAGGCGGAATAACTTTTTTTTTACAACTTAATGAATCTTTCCCTTATACTTCACCACCCAAGCTAACGAATTGATGCGTCAGAAATTTTCACGTCGATCGAACAAAAGTGTGCCACGCCCTTTACGCCTTATTTGCCCGTAAAATCCGTCACGCACTTCAAACTTTAGGCTCATTTCAATGTAAACGCCGTAAATTACCAAAAATTCTGAACTCATTCATCGAAAAACTTTATGAAATTTTGATTCCTCTTCGTTTTCCCAATCTTTTTACCTAAAAAATGTGTTTCACGTCGTGACGGTGGCGTTCCAGCGATCGAAGACGACGGTGAGCCCGACCCTGTAAGAAACTGAACGTAGTCAACTCCAGGCGTAGAGAAATCACCTTAAGAAAGAAAATGCAAATTATACCTTGACAAACTTTTCCAGCTCTCTACCTCATTTTATTGAAGGGCAGTCATTTCAAAATTTCAATATTCATGTGTCTGTCAAATTTACATTTTGGGCAATAAATTTGCAAAATTTTGTGTAGCTTAAGCTTAGCCCTTAAGGCGATCCAATGGAGAAAGTCAACAGAAACCTTTCGAAAACGCGCGTTTGGAACTTAGAAACGCTAAATTTTGTGACTTAAATTCAATTAACCAAACTTTTCCTACCGTAATTCATCAAAAGAAAAAAGCCCTGCGGAGAAGTTGTAGGAAGTAATAGAGTAAACGCTTGCAATTTGTAAAAACTGACAAATTCGCAGCAAGTTCAATATCCGCCTGAACTTTGTTAGAGCCAAAAAAAAATAGCTGAAACGACTTAAACTTTTGATGTTAAAGATAAAAATTTATCAATTGAATCTCGTTTCCTTTGGGATTCAGACCGAGAAGAAAGTCTCATCAAAATCTAGTGGAATGGGAAACGGAACGAGGAATGTCATAAAACCTCCTTTTCTTTCTTATCGTTTCCAAGTGCTAAGGAAGCATACCTAAAAAAAGAAGACGCGCTTTCTTCCAAATCCACTTTCTCTATTGAAAAGCTTAAGAAACTTTGGAATTTTTTAGATGCGTGTGTGTCACTTACTTTTACTATGGGGATGTGGTGGTGGAAAGTTACTACTTGCAGCTGATGCCGATGTTCCTGGAGCAGTTCCACTTGGTGAAATATTTCCACTTCCGGCACATCCTCCACCGGCTTTGACCAATTGAGCTTGGAGTATAGAAAACGGAACAATAATCGCTGGAACTGTTCTTGAACGAATAAGTGGTGGAACACCGCCACGGCTTTTCTTTGAACTTCGACCCAAAATCACTGAATCTTTTCCAAACAGGACTTCAGAAGGAGTACTGTGCACAAGAGTTTTTGTAAATTTAATTAAATTTAGAAAATTCAAACAAATTTTATCAAATTCATTTTTATTAGGTTAGGTTAAGTTAGCGTTAGGTACGTCACGTTAGTTAGGTTTGGTTACCTAATCAGTAGGGTGAGAAAATTGAGGTTAAAAAACACGATTTTCTAAAGTTTGGATCTATTCTTTTCGAAGTAAATCTGTAGATAACATGTTTACGCGTTTCGTAACTCGAAACTTACTTCGTTTTCGTAAATGACTCTTATCGAAAAGGTCACCATAGTCACTTGACCCGAGTCCAGTTTATTTAAGAGTTAATTAGATTTTGAAGAAAAAAACAACTCTTTAACGCCCCATTTCCTTTTAGACCCATTGATTCGACTATAAATTCTTGATGAGACCCACGCGAGCCTCTAGTTTTGTTACTAAACCACAAAATGACAATCGAAGAATTTACCCTAAGAAAAAAAACCGAAGCGAGACAAACTTTTTATTCGACTTTACGTAAAATTTTTAAGTGTTAACACGGTGAATTGATCGTAGTTTACATCATTGTCGAAATGGAAGAAAATTGGAGACGAGCATTAGTAACCAACTAGAATTCAAGTCCAATTCATTTTCAACGAGTCCCTCTAGCCCACTTCAAACCAAAAGTCAATTCCAATTTCCTTTTCCCGCCCCACCAAAAATTAAGTTGTACTCACCCGGGTGAAAAAAAAATGAAGTTGCATACGAAATTGACTACAAATTTAAATTATAGAGGAGGAAATACAACTTTTCACCGCCGTAACGAACAGCCCCCCCCCCTCCATCTTGAACTTGAAGCACCTTGATCTTGAACTTTTTTCTTTTTTTTTAAAAAAAAAATTCAATCGTTCAAAAAGATAAGGATTTGATCTGATTATTGGTAGCAAAGAGGTAACATTCTTTGACGTTTCCTGTGAGAAGGGGCCACGTTCTTTGACTTTTCCTAACGTTTTCGTTAAAAAAAATGTGAGATCATTGATCCTCAAACGTGTCCAAGGATTTTCTTGAATAGTAAACCAAAATGGAAAGATACTAATCTTACTTTCACCAAGTACAGAACTTTCTTCCTTTTCCGAACCTTAACTTTCTCCCTTCCGCAAAAGATCCTTACGGCAATTAAGATTAACGTAAAGTTTTACACTTGGAGCGCAAACGTGGAGACAAAAAGAAGAAAATTGAGTTTTACTACAAAAGTTTCCCGGGTGACAAAATTTTTTCTTTAGAATTTACTATTTTCTTTTTTTTTTCGTACAAAAAAAAAACACCGAAACACGTTCACTTTTGAAAAGAAAGAGGAAAAATTTTGTCGCGTCTCTCGAATAACAAAGGAGGAGAAAGCAAACACCGAGGAAAATGATCAAGAATATTTTTCATTTGAAAAGAAGAAGAAGCCTTTTATATTTCTAACCTTTTTTCAATTCATATGGGGGCAGGGGGGTAAACGCGGGGGGGGGGGGGTTGGTAGACTTTAGTAACGTGTAAGTAACGTGTGAAAGTTTTGAATTGATATAAAGGCCCCCATGTCACAACTGTGTAAAAGATCAAACAAAAGGCTTTTACCTGCGCTTTCTTTTTCATTTTTTTTTCAAAAAAAACAACATAACACCCACTCGTTCTTGTCTATTCAAAACAAGTCGGTTGTTGCCTAGAGTGAAAGCATGGTGAAAGTAAAACCACTTTAATTTAATTTCCTGTGCCCTTTAACTAATTTTGAGTCTTCTTAACTTTGTTTTCTTCGCAGTTTGGAGCCTTAATGTAAAACTCAATTCAAAAGGTTTTAATCGAATCAAGCGAAAGAAGGACTTTCTCTTTTTTCGCGCGATTAGCTTTCACCAGTTTTTTTCTTTATCAAAAAAAAAAGTTTCCTTCGAAACCTTTCAATTTCAATCCAAAACCGTCATTTTGAAAAAAAAAGTGTGCAAAATTTCTTTTTTGTCTTCACAAAACTAACCCCCCTTCTTCAACCCGGGCTGACACTGACACATGACACTTGACAAGTGACGTGTGACGTTAGAAAAACCACCGCAGTTAATAATTTAAATCTACGCGCCGCCACTTCCATTTTCCCAAACAAAGAAATTCATTTTCACTTACTTTGTCCCAAAAGACTTTGTCAAATGAGAACTCATTTTTGTTTGTAACAAAAGAAAAAAAAACGTGTGCAATTTAGGTCGACCAGCTTCTTTTTTTTACTGAAAAGCAATCTTGGGAAAAACCGAAATCAAGAAGTTACGTTTTCTTTAAAAAAAAAAGTGAAGGTTTGCATGCAAAAGAAGTTTTGTAAATGGTAAACCACCCTTAGGTAATTGAGAAATTGCATGTTAGGAATTTTAAATGTAGTACGAGGAAATTGGCTAAGTAACAAAGAAGGTTGGGAAATGAAAGAGAGTTCTTTGACATTACGGGAAATTATGCTCAGGCACGTTTTATTTTTTGAAAATTCAGGCCTTGGCGACATTTTTGAAATCTGAGAACCTCTAATTTTTTTTTGAAAGAGAAAGTTAAGGCGACTTGCTAATGTCGACAATGAATAGACTTTCTCCTCCGGATGTCAAGACAAAGAAAGCTCATGAATGCCTCATGATGACAGTTTTCACTGTCACTCTCTGTCTGTCCAAAACATGAATTTGAAAAAGTTTTGGAAAAGTTAATTTATACAAAAAAAAATTTTTTTTTGTACACTTTTTTTTTTATTAAAAATTTATTCTTGAGAAACGTCAAGTTTTTTGGTAAAGTGTTTCTGAAGGAAAAATAAAGTTTGTGATAGGAAATGACAATTAGTCACGTTTTTTGACAAAAGTGACGAATCCTTGGGAATTTTTAGGTGTTTTTTTTTTCAATTGAATTTTTATTTCTTTCAAAAAAATTTTCTTACTTTTTTTCTTTTTTGAGCTGGATTTTCTTTTTAAAAACTCGTCTAACACGTAAAAGGAGAAACGCAGCCTTGTCAATACTTAAGGGTTTGTCCAATTTACTCGACGATGACTCCATCACCACCCTCACTTTTTTACCCTGTTTTTGTAAAAGTGGCAAAAAGGAACATAGCGTCTCTCACTTTTTTTTTTGAAAATTTCCAACTGTTTTTTTTTTGCACAATCTTTTGGCAAGAAACTTTTCCTTAATTCGTAAATCACCTTCAGTATTTTTTTTTCTTTTAACGTAAACACAAAAGTCTCCTAAGTTGTCTCTATTTCTTAAAGGATTTGTTCCCTGAGCGAAGGTTTTCTCGAAACTGAGCCCCACTTCGTCGAGAACTTTTTGAGTCAAGGCATAAAAAAAACGTGAAACGCCCAACTCTTGAGCAGTCTCCAGGCTTTCTCCCCTTTTCACTTCAATATGATTTGGGCCTGTCCAGCAGAGAGCACTCGAGTAAGAGTCTGACTTGGAAATTGGATTCCAAGTGTCAAGGGAATCTTCTTCTCGAGTCGTAGGTCAAAGGTCACATCAAAGTTAATCAAAATGGGGACCATTCATCCTCTTCTTACAAGTCAAAAAAAGTTCAAGTGCCGAAGGGTAACAGGGTTTAAATCTCGAAGCAAGCACCTTTATTCCCCCCCCCCCCACCCTTCCGTTCTTTGGCGGGTGAGAGTGGTGGGTTAGTGGGGCCTGGGGGTGGACTACGTAAATGAACCTCAGAAGGTTAAACCAAATCGTGGCAACCCACATTAGTTCTTAAGTGCCCGGGTGGGGTTTTGGCAAGTGTTTGAACAAGGACTAACCCGAGAACCTATCCAGGACCATAGGATAAGGGAACGTAAAGTAGGTACTTGGAGAAAGCTCAATAAGTGAAGAGCCGGAAGTGGGACTTTCACTGCTTTCTGCCCCATCTACTCAGCCACCGGAAATTGGTCAGATGGAACGAGACCTCAAAAAGTATCAAAATCTAAGAAAAATCAACATTTGAGGGTCGAAATGGGAGGGGTAGGGTAGGGGGTTAGGCTTCATTACGGAACGAAAGCAAATTGCAAAAAAAAGGTTGCAAATAAAAAAAATGAATTAATGAAGCCATCTAGTGGTAGCAACTAGAAAAATAGAGTGTAAATTTCCTCCTTCCTGCTGGTGCTTATCCGTTTGCTTTCACTGTTAAAGTGAAAAAAAAAGTACTTCAATCTTCTTTGCAATCCCCATTTTTCGCTCAATTCTATTTTGTTGAAAAAAATTTGAAAAATATTACATTTTTATTAAAATTAGGTTTGTTGAAGCTGTAAGCTTCAACTTCAACAGCCTGTAGTGTATACTTGAAAAAAAAACTGTCTAACGACTTCAAAAACAGCGTTTTTTGTCTAAAATTTATTGCTATTGTTTAGCTTTTCGCATTTTTATTAAAAACTTAATTTAACCAAAATTAAACATTTTTTTTAAACAAAAAAAAACAATAAGGTGCACTTGGGGTGCACAACATCAAAATTTGACTGACGTTGTAAACAAATAAGAAGAATTACAGTGATCCTTGTCAAAATTTATCTTTTCCTAGTAAAGTGTGTTATTGGGCGTGTCACCATTTTTATGTTTTCTAAACAAAGTATATATCCTTTTACGTCAGAGCAGACCCAACTAGGAACAAAAATAGGTTCAAACACCCCAATTTTATTTTATTTTTATTTTTTTTTTTTGTTCAAAACAAGATTTTTATCTTCCATACAACACTTTGTGCAAAAAAAAGGAAGTGATGCCAAGGAAGCATCCAATGAATCACCAGTCACACGACTTAACTTCGTCAGACAGCACCTCGCCTGGTTTTTTTTCGTGTAAAATCAATCAACGTTTCAAATTGCAAAAAAACAAAGCGAAAGCTACTAACCTCATTCTTTTTTTTTTTAAACTCGCCAGACATTATCATAAAAATAAACTAAAAATTTCCAGATCCCTTCCACTGAAAAACCCGGAAAATTTGCTCTAGCCTTTTAAAATGAAAGGGTTTTCGGTGAAAATTTACTAAAATTTTGCAAATTTTAGCCCAAGGAAGTAACGCGTTCTAGTCTTTGCAGTAAGAGGAAGTGAAAATTGCCAAAAATAAAAATCTTCTTATCTCGTATCTTCTTGTCACGAGGCCTTGCGAGTAGAAAATTGACGACTTATGTATGGGTGGGTGCACTCTCAGGCCAAGGGAAAAGAGGCTAAAAGTAGAAAAGTTCCATTTACCATCCAGGAAAAGCAGTTTGTGGCAAAAATAGACACCGAGAGTACACTTAAACATTGCAAAAAAAAAAACTCCAGTCTCTCAAAACTTTAGGCTTGAGCTTTGTCCCGAAAAAAAAATTTCCATTCTGTCTTTTCTCCTCGACTCGTCAGCAGCGTCCGTTCTACGCTTCTCCGAGAAAAAAAAACGGTTTTTTTGGCAAAGTCAAATAAAAAACCCGGAAAACAGAAAAGCTATTTTGAGTCGTTTCTGCGTGTGTCTACTCACTCTTCCCACTTATCCAGAAAGAACTAAGAGGTAAGACAAGAGTTACTTTTTTTTTTAAAAACAAAAACACCTTTTTGAAAAAAAAAATGAAAAAAACAAAACAAACAGGTATAACGCGCCAAAAATTAATAGCAAGTTATAAAAAAGCTTTTAACCTGGTCTCTTTCGTGAAAAAAAACTTTCGCAGGGTTCGTAAATTTACTCTAATTTTTTTTAAATTTCCTAGTGCTTGCGTAATTTGCATGAAAATTAAAATTCTAAAATAAACTTTTATAAAATTCTATAAAATTCAAAAAGCATTTCTTTAATTTAATAAAGCATAATGCACAAACTTTTGGAATCTTGTAGGCCCACTGAACGTCTACCTTATGTCAAAACTATAGCAAACTCGCTAAATTTGAGAACTTTCTAGTAAAATGCGCAGTGAAGCGTGACCTCGGCCTTTCTGTGTTTACAAAGAAGTAGAAAAATAAAGAGCTTTTTAACACCTAATAACTAATTTCTAAAGAAATATATTTCCTCCCCGGAAATTTCTATCACATACATAATTCTTCCTCTCTCTCTCTCTGCAATAGCCTTTTCAAATCTATTGAAATTTGTAACAAAACAGATAGAATAGAAAATAAAAACAGGTTAAAACATTTTTAATTTACGTCACTTCAGTAGACAACAATTGTGTCAACCCAGTTATGTCTAAAGCAACTATTATTTCTCAAGGAAGTAAGCTAAACACGTCGACATAAATACGTCTACAACTTTGGAATAGTTATGTCTAGAAAATTATTTTCAAACGTTGAAACGCAGTAGTAGCAGACTTTAGAAATTTCTTCCGAAATTGAACCTTGTGTAACAGCGACAAGTCGAAGTGTCACCACAGGACTACTTTGTCGTAGGTAGGGTAACCACTCTAGATTTTAGAGTCTAGTAGCATCGACTCCTTATACCAAAATAGGATATAGGTCGACGCTAATGAATCTAGGACGCAACCAATACTTTCTCAACAAATAATTTCTATTGAATTTTTGCAAATTCCATTACCCAATACTTCTGCTCCAGGGCTAATAGTCATTAGCACATTAAACCAAAACCTACGCACGCCTCCACTTTTTTTTTCCAAAAAAATACTTCAGGGGGAAATCCAATATGACGAACTTCAGTTTCAAGCGTCATTTCCATCTTGAAAAAAAGTCGGCTTTTTTTTTAACTTTCATTTTTTAATATAATAATACATACTAATACTAATACTTTTAGCCCAAAAGTGTTCCCAATGTCAATTCCTCCACCTTTCCCTGGAATTGACAAATCACTCTATTTCTTCCTTTTTTTTTGTCCAAACTCGCGTCACTCACTTGACTCATTCATCTCTTCGACGTATTTTTAGGTTTTTTATTCTACTGGACTTGTCCCAAATGGAAAATTGACTCCTTCAAGTGCTTTCACTTTGCATCATTAATGAAGATATTGAGGTAGAAACTTGCCTTTACCTTGTGCCGTTGCTAGGAGACGCGGTCTAAGACAAGGTGCAAACAAAAGATAGCCTTCCCTGACGAATCATGAATTAGGAGAAAGTTAGTGCGTTCTGGACTTTCGCCGTCGTAAGGCGAAACGCCACTAACGTAGGCAAATTTTCAACGCCATACTTGAACAAAGTGAAAGTTTAGGGCACAAAAAACATTTTTTTTTGAAAAATTTTTTGTTTTTTGTTTTTTGTTTTTTTTTTGAAAAGTTAAGAATTTTAAGTTATGAGTGCTGTTTGGCAAGCGTTAATTCCAGAAACCCATTCAACCGAACCGTTGGCTCTACAAAGTCCAGATGACCTCAACTCCCCATCTGACCCTGCCATGACCTTCTATAATCAAAATAACCTTCAAAATTCTGGATACCAAAGGGTCAAACCAGTGACATGTGACAATAACAATTTTACTACTTCACCCCCACCAACACAATACGGATCAGGATCAATTAATTCAAACCGTGACCCAACTTCAGAACGAACCGAATCCTATTCAAATAATAATACTAGAAACGATAAAAATCGAGCCTTGCACCGCCTCACTTCAGCAATGAATTGTGACCAATTTTGGAGGTAACTTATCTTTTTTTCAAAAATTCATAAAAAGTTGATGAGTGCAAAAACCCATACTTCATTTACTCCACTACTCGTAAATTATAAAGCCAAAACCATCATTTCAAAATTTTACAACGTAATCTTCATAGCCAATTAAGTCCATACTAATGAAATGCCGTCCTTGTGGTTTTCTTTAAGGTTTTACACGGATCGATTTGAAGGTCGACGACACGAGCGTGGAGTTGAACCTGAACAATTTAAAAAACGTTGTTTTTTAAAATCTGGAGTTTATAATACGCGCCAAATCAATGTATTTGAACGTACAAGGAGATACATTCGTGACATTTTTACTACATTGGTCGATTCCAAATGGAGATGGACACTCCTTGTCTTTTCCTTTAGTTACATCCTTTCATGGCTAGGTAAGGACAGAGGTCAAACAAGGTCAAATTTACATTTTTCGACCTTACTTAAATCGAATAGAATTGCATTGGTTAAATTGTTGCTCCTGGTAGAGAAAGAAGTACTGGCCGAAAAAAGAAATAAACTTGTATACTAAAATTTAAACTAAAATTTTGAATTTTTTTTTATTTTTCAAAAAATGAAAAAAAAAGTATCGTTTTTTGTATTTTTGTGCAAATTTCTGCACTTCTAAAAATAGTCTTGATTAGAATCGCCCCATTTATCCACTTTTTGACTCCGTTTCAATTTCTGCAATTTCAAATTTAGAGCATAACCTTAAGTTTGACGAGGACGCAGGGTGCACTTGTTGTGTCAAAGTCTTTACCGCGCGTCCGCGTTGACATTGACAAGATCGCAATTTTTTTTTTGCATTTTTTGGCAATAGTAAGGCAATTCTGCCATTTTGACGTGCTTAATAGATTTCCTGTGCTTGAAATATTAAGACTTGGAGCCAAAAAGAAACAATGGGCGGGTAGCGGTAATGAATTTGAAAATGAAAGACATTATGCCGAATTTCCATTAGTAAAATAACTCTTCTTTATCTTGTACCCGCCAGGGTCATATGCCGAAAGAGAGTTGCTTTTTTGCAAAAAAATTTGCAAGCTTTTGTTTTTTTTATTAAAATAGGTTTTGCCTGCATCTGGTTCCTCATCTTCCTGTTCCATGGTGACATTGCCCATGCCGATGACCACAATTGGCCCTTCTGTGTCACTGGGGTCAACTCATTTACCTCCACGTTTCTCTTTAGTCTCGAAACCCAACATACGATCGGGTACGGAACCCGGTATATGAATGACAACTGTCCCGATGCCATTCTACTCCTAGTCATCCAGTCTATTACGGGTATTCTCATTGAAGCGTTCATGGTAGGAGTCGTTTTTGGTAAGAGAATTATGTTAACGAAAAAACCCTACTTTTTAAAAAAAAAATTATTTATTATTATATTATTATTATTATTATTATTTTATTTTTTTCCCTCTAGCAAAATTATCCCGTCCCAAGAAACGCTCCAACACGCTCATCTTCAGTAAAAACGCTGTCATTTCGCAACGTGATGGCAAATCCTATTTGATGCTTCGTGTTGGTGACCTGCGTAATAGAAGTTCCGTCTTCGAGGCCCATGTTAGGGCACAGGTCATAACACGCCGGGTAACTACAGAAGGAGAGGTCATTCCAATGCACCAACAAGAAATCAAGGTAAACGAGCAGACTAAAAGTAAATGCAAATTAGGTCACTTTTTTTAAAATTAAGGACAACGTAACCTGTTGACCTTTACGTGTTGTCCAAAATTTCTACGGAAAGTGACCCATACTAGGAACATTGCCATAAAATTGTCATGATACTCTAGCCTTATCAGATGTCACTTTCTCTGTGTCCAAAAACAGTCAATACATCTTCCTCCGCTCGAGCCATGTCAACTTTTGTTATTGAGCAAAAAAGCGTAGGAATCGATTTGCTAATTATAACGGCACGAGAACGGATAATAAAATTCAAGGTCACAAAATGTGAAAGTAAACGAGCGAATTAGAAAACAAAACTCCAATAAAAAATCAATTCTGATTTTCTGATTTTACGTGCAAACTTTGTCAATACAAAACTAAATTGTAGAAGATAACTTTAAGTTTTAATAAACTAAAGTAAAAAACGTTTAAAATTATAAAACTTTTACAATTTTTCAAAGGTTGGTGGTTATGCGGAAGAAGACGATCGCTTATTACTATTTTGGCCAACGATTGTTGTCCATGAAATTGATGAATCGAGTCCGTTCTACGGTCTGTCGGCCAGTGACCTCGTCCGAAGTCAATTAGAACTCCTTGTCGTTCTGGAGGGTGTGGTCGAAAGCACTGGAATGACAACCCAGTTGAGAACATCCTACTTACCGGCGGTAGAACCTCATTATTACTTAATTAAAGTTATTTAATATAAATTATATTCTACTAAAGGTATCATTTTCTTTTAGGAAATACTTTGGGGTCGTAGATTCCGTGACCTGACCTCTTACAAGACAGAAACCGGGCATCACATCTTTGACTTTGACCTCTTCAATGAAACATTCCCTGTGGAAACGCCCCTTTGCTCAGCTCAAGACCTGGATCATATCCGGCAATTGAAAAACGACGCCAGCGGGCATATCGGTAAGAAATTTCATGAAAAGTCAAAAATGATTAAAAATTAAAAAAAAAATGATAAGTTTTTCAATTTTATCAAAATTCGTACCAACAATACATGAAGTGATGAACTTTCAGGAAAAATTAAAAATTCATAACGTTTTTTACCGATTTTTTTCAACCGGTTGATAAAAACATCACAAACTGAAATTGACTCATTCTAGCCATTTTTTGGTGCTAAAATTGTCAAATTTCATTAGAAAAAAAAATGAAATTGGTCGTTAGTCGTTTGATAAATTTGACATTTTTGTTTTTCTTTTGCGTGAGAGGAAATTGAAATTTGGCTAATGAAATGGGACATGTCATCTCAATGTCAAATGTCATCTAGCCTTTTCAAAAAAAAAAGAAAGTTTCTATAACTAAATAAGTGGGGCGTGGAGAGCAAGTTGTCGAAAGTAAGAAGAAAATAAATAATTTAAGGTCACAAAAAAAAAAGTTTACCCGGGCAAAAAAAAAAGATAACGTTCGGTTTTTTCGGGTATTGATCGAAGTATGAACAACGGGGTATAAATTTATGTCTGCCTTATTTATTCCACGAGCCAACAAGATAAAATCTCAATAATTAACCGAGGTCAACTCCTCCTACCCCATTTGCTCAGAACATCTTGACGTTACTTGAGTTACTAACGTTACTTTTTTGATGTTACCAGGTGTAATGATTCCCGAATGTGAAGACGGGGAGGGTCAACAGTTTCGAATTGATGAGAACCATCATCGACTTCCTAAAAAAAGCAATATTGAGCTAACTATTATCAACGGAAGAGGAGAGGCTAGACGAGCTTCAATTGACAGCTTGGATGACTACAGAGGTCATCAAGGTCATTCTGATTTTGATCCAAACTCGAGTCCAGATGAAAGTAGTGACGATTCAGATCACGGAAGGAAAATTTGTCGTCTAGCGTTACCTGGCATGGGAAATAAAAAACGACAACGGTCGTCTACTTGCACGTGCTCTACTAACGTGTCGGATTCAAATGTATAAAACTGTAAAAACACTCTTTGACCTTTGACCCTTTTTGTCCAAAAAATTGTGGGAACTGACGTTGTTCCAAAAAAAAAAAGACTTGTCAATTTTCAAAAAAAATAGTCCAAAAAAAATCCCCATTTTGCTCACAGCCTTTAAACGGGATCATTGTTTAGGACAAAACTTGTAATTTTCTGGATGTAGTTCAGTGTGCTTCCAAATGGTGACCTTTCTAATTTGAGTCCAAAGACGTGCGTACCTTGGGAAAAAATTAAAAAAGTGACCTTTCAATAATATCCAAAAAAAAAATTAAAAGAAGAGAGACAGAGATACCTCCAAATTTTGAACAAAGTTTTAAACCAACACAATTGTAATTGTCAAAAAGTTTATTTAAAAAAGCACACACGATCTATAAGTTTTTTTTTTGGTTTAAGGTCTAAAATTCTTTCTTGTACAAAATGTGTGTCTATAAAAAAAAGATTTAGTAGACTGTTTTTTTTTTGTTCTTTTCAAAATTTTAAAAAAAAAAGTGGACAAGAATCTCATTCCTAACTTAAGAGGTTCTAAACTGCTTTTGACTCTTGAGTGTTTAATAGGTCAAGACTTTTGAAATAAAATTGAGCGTGATTTGTGCTCCTTCTAGTCATGATTTGACCAATTTCAAAAATGCGTTTTTAATTTTTTTTCGTCGTCTAAAATCGGGTATTTAATGAAAATAACCTTCATCTTCTACTTAGTTCAAAGTGAGATGTAAAGAGGGAAGTCTCGAAAAACCACTAATAGTTTAGAATTGGTTTGCACATGAACATTGGACATGTTTAATTGAACATGATTAAATGTTCCTCCAATTAACATTAACCTTGTCTACTAATCAAGACAAATGTGTCACATCCATCTTTTTTTTTAAATCAACGGAAATTATGTCCTGTCCAATAAGCAACTGAATGGAGTAGTAGTTTCCAAACGTTAGTAAGTGACCATCAATTCAACTACCTTTTTTAACAGGGAATACAATTGGTCAAGTAAATTTTTGTTACGTCACCAAATCGAGTCATCAATCCAAGAATTCTCTTTTTTTTTTTAAAAAATGTATTTTTTTTTAAAAAAAAATCTGACTCACTTTGGCTAAAACGATAAGTACTCGAGTACCACTGTAACTTAGTTGAGAAATTGCAAATTTAAGGTCCCTGGGTTAAGAGAGCGGAAAATAAAGATAAGATTCAGAGTTTCCTCTTTTATTCGTCATGGCGACAGAGATCAAATCCTTAAGAAGATGAAAAGTAGTGCATCATTTTCCTTAATTTTAGCGTCATGTTCATAAGAAACAAGTAAAAACTTGACGTCTCTCTGTTCCCCACTTGCGATTAAAGTGTTAAGTGATGAAGAATTAATTACTCGTTAACTATTTTTTTTAAAGAGTCATATCGTAAGAGGAAGACCCGACGTCGTCGGTTATTTCGCAGTAATCAAGGAAAAGTTGATACAAAAAGTTTCAGATTATTGCCAATTTTTTCTTGCATTAAATTTAAATACTAACATGCTTTAATGTGAATTCTCGTGCTTTATGACTTGAACAAACTCGTCAGTTCACATCGTGAATGTCGCAATTTCTAAGTTCTGCAAAATTTGCAATTAATTCTCAACAAAATTTCTTTAGTGTATAAAACAAATGCTCTTGGATAAACTCAAAATTTTTACTTTTCTTTTGGAAATTTTTCATCAAAATAAAAAAAAACAAGGTTAAAATTATGGACAGCATGAGAAACATGTTGTGTAAGGTTCACCAAGATTTGTACCCTTTATCCACAGGAATGATCTTGAATTTGTTCAATAACTGATCTACTCAGCCCTGCAGGTACAAAAATTTCATGAGAAAAGGGGGAACATGACGACGATTATGTAACACGAACACTTTTCTTCAGAATAACCAAGATTTCAAGACGTAAACCATCAATACTCCGTGTAACGTCATCGTTTGAAACATGAGTCAAAAAACCTTTGAAGCATAAAAAAAACATTAGCCGCCCTCTCAAGGTCATTTTGATGAAAAATCACGGTTACTTTTACAGAACCCATTGTCCGTTTAAAAATTTCAAATACCCAGAAATTATAAAGTACACATAAGCTCAATGCTGGATCAACATTTTTAATGGAAGGGAATATCTTTACAATTCGTTCCGCAGCATTGGTTCATTTCCTACAAAATCAAACGACTGGTATTAAATGTTTCAATTCTGAACGGGACAATAAGTCAATAAAAATGGGTCGGCTAGGTGTCAATCTTTGAGTGAAACCACTTAACACCTGCTGCTTCTTGCAAGAGTAAACCAAAATGAAGATGGTCAGAGTATAAATCATCAAAGTTACATTTTTCAAGAACGTAACAAAACCCGGGATAATTTTTCAACCCTGATTATTTATTCTCTTCGTCTAATCTCAATTCCCCCAAGCAAAAGCCTCCTCGGTATCTGTCAAAGTTAAAAAATACCAAATATTTACAAAATCTTTCAAAAATTGATAACGACAAAATTTATTGTATCGTTGTCCGTTGACCAATTTCAAGTTCTGCTTTTCGATCAACTACTTCAAAAACCTTCAAATTGTTTGGAAACTTACAGCAAACAAGTTTCCTCAGAAAATTCACAGCGTTTTGTTGTAAACCTGCTCATGTTTGTTTTCGCACATAATGCAAATAGACTCAAGTAGGTTCAAAGTTGTTGTCAATTAGCAAATAAAGAGCATTTTAGAGATTTAGCAACTTTAGCTGTGGTTCGGGGATATGTTCTAGGAGGCAAAAAAGGCTAAATTATATGAACTATCAAACTTTATGCTGTAAGACTTAGGGTGTTAAGAGGGGTGGAAATTTATTTTTTTGGATGTGATCTTCAGTTGACTCGATAGGATACTTCCCTTCCAAAAAATTCTTATAATAAAAAGGCCCACTTAAAAACTTTGGTAAATAAGTTTAAACCATCATTAGTCAAGATCCATAGAAGAGTTGCAGTGGGACGCGTCAACTTTGTTGAAACACAAGAGACAAGAGGCGAGATACGACCTAAACATAGTTAACTAACAATTTTACAATTTGCAATCAACAATTTTTACAATTTGCAATCTTACAAAGACACGGCGCCGACATCATCCTTGACAAGTGCTGTTCTACTTGGAGGTTTACCGTAAAGTACCGTTGAGAAGGCTGCGAAAATCAACCTGTGCTAAACATGAGTTTGGACGACATGTCGCCTTTAGGTTAATAACAATTGGTCATAAAACTATTGTATTGAAATCTGGTTACTACTTGTTTCAACTGGAAAAAGTGTTGCGTCATAAACTCGTCTAATTAGTAAAGTTACCTTATTAGTCATCCAAATGCTTTCTAATGAAAAGTTGGGCAGTGGTGGACGAGGTGACATAGAAAGTGGCAGAGTTTCCCCAATTATTGACAGAGAAGGAGAGGAAAGTAACCAATTGTTACCCAAGGCCCCACTTGACCCCTGTGGGTCAAAGGGCAGGGGTTCGCTCTCCAACTTATCACTCCTACTGTCCCATTCACAGAATCAGATACAAATTGTACCTACAAAACCTGGGCCAGGCGGAGGAGGAGGGACACTTTCTGGAAATCTTGTACCCACCACCACGGTGAAAGTGGTACCGAATAATAATAACAATATAGATGGGGTTGTCCCACCACAACGGTCGTCACACCTCAGTCCGCAGTCGCCCACCGGCTCGTTTTCAGCCCCACCAAGTCCATCACCCGGGACTAAAGTGAGTTCTCCAAGTGGTGGGGCCGGGTCTGGAGGTGGTACCCTGACCAGTATTGACACCAAATTGAGACGATGGCTCAGTTCTACTAAAGGCCGGATACGAAGGAGGCTTATCTTTAAAAATGGAGACGTAAACTTGAGCCAAACGAATGTTTCGAAGAGGAAACGACGATACCTTGCGGATCTCTTTACGACGGTAAGATGGTCAACTTAAAATGAACGAAAGGTCAAGACAAGGTCAAGTTAATTGACTCCTTCACATTGATTTAGCTTGTTGACATTCAATGGCGTTTCACACTACTCATCTTTACTATGAGCTTTATGATGAGTTGGTTGTTCTTTGCTATGATTTGGTGGACGATTGGATACCTTCATGGAGACCTTGATCCAGATAACGTCCAGAAAATGTTTATGGTTCCACCAGAATTTAAACCGTGTTTTCAAAATTTTAATGGATTTACATCTGCCTTCCTGTTTTCAATTGAAACGCAGCATACGATTGGATACGGATCAAGATTTACGACAGGTGACCCACCAAATCCACAACTCGTTTTCAAAAACGAGTAAACTTATGCTCAACCAAAAATTAGTAAATTGACAACCATTCTAATACAAATTTGTATTCTAGAGGAATGCCCAGTAGCAATTTTCACTATGTGCATGCAGAGTATCTTGGGTGTGATGATTCAGGTGAGTTAACTGCTAATTGATACAAAACCTTTTGAAACGTGGGATTGAACCGTGACCGTGACGTGATGCACAAGACCTTTTCTCATCCATATGCATTGGGTGTTTACCACAATCATGTGTTTCATGAAGGAAAGTTTGATGAGATGAAACTACGATTCGATTTTAACGCTAACGCCCACTGTTGACATGATCCTTGATTCGAAAATGATTTATGGATAGAATTGACATTGGTCTTGTGACCTTTGGTAACCCTTATGCTGCCTCAGGAGAGAGATTTAGCACTCTAAAAAATTCTAGAATCTAGAAATGTATCCTTGATTTTTCTTAGGCTGTCATGGTGGGAATCATCTTTGCCAAAATGTCACGACCTAAAAAACGTACCCAAACTCTAATGTTCAGCCGGAATGCTGTCATTTGTCAGCGTAATGGTGAACTCTGCCTCATCTTTCGAGTCGGTGACATGCGCAAGTCACATATTATCTCGACAAACGTTAGAGCTCAGCTGATTATGAAACGGGTCACTGCTGAGGGTGAAGTCTTACCTTACTACCAGCATGAGCTCAAAGTTGGTGTGGACAGTGACCAAGTCCAAATATTTTTTATCTGGCCAGTCATGGTTGTTCATAAAATTGATTCAAGGAGTCCACTGTACACTATGAGCGCTTCTGATTTGATCAAAGCTAGCTTCGAAGTTGTGGTAATCTTGGAAGGGGTATCGGAAACTACGGGAGCGACAACTCAAGCAAGGTGATAAAACAGTGAACTCTAAAAGAAACGTTTTACACGTATTATACCCAGACAAAGCGACTAATGTCTTATCACTTTTGTTACATTTCAGATCATCTTACCTTCCTTCTGAAATTCTATGGGGTCACCGATTCGAAGCGATGGTCTCATTTAAGAAGGAACTAGGAGAATATGCCGTTGATCACACAATGTTCAATTCTACGTATGCAATTGACACACCTTACTGCAGTGCCAAGGAGTTGGATGAACTCAACCGTGTCGAAGACGACATGAAAACACAGGGTGAAAATGGAAAAAAGAGGGCAAAATTAAATGAATTGAATTCTAAAAAATTCGTACCAATTCCAATGTTCTAGGAAACAAACTTCTATCACCCTTCCGCGTTCCAGCCATAGCAAAGTACAGTCATCCGTAACAATACCGCACCCAGGTTCATCGACACTTGGCTTGGCAGGCTCTCTTTTTAATAATCACCAAGTAGAAACGAACCTGACATAAGTCTAGTTGTTAGTAAGAACGATACATATCTTGTTAGTTAAGGTAAATAACTTACTTTCACATTAATCACATTCCCTCAGTGGTGTTGAATTGACTGACGAGCGGAAATGCTGTTGGTGATGACGGGGACGACAGACAGGTCAAATATTACAATTCTTTTTACAACTTGTATACGATAACCGGTGAAATATAATAAAGTATTATTGAAATTAATTAAAACCCAAACGAACGTGGAGGTTAAGGTAAATTAATTCAGGTTGAACTCGATTATCAACTTGTCGGAGAATCTTAGGATTTTAATGTTCATAAGTGTCTAACTGACGCTACTGATGTGTGCCTTGGAAAAGATTGCCGGCGGGAAGGCTCAAGCGAATATTCAAAGAAAACAATACAAAACATTTTTTTTCATCGGGTTGAAGGATATTTAGTGTGCATGCTTGTACACAAGTGACACGCTGAAGTGAAAGTTTTAGATCTAGTGTCTAGAGGCGAATAATAATAGGCCCATACACATTGTGTTTTAGGGAACGGTACATCTGTACCGTACTCATAAATTGGTGATCTTTCTGAACTGCAATTAAACCTTTTTTTAAATTTATTTTAAATTTTTCTAAATTGTAACTTATAGTAAACCTAGTATATTTCACAAATATTAAGTTTTGTTTTACAAATTAACTAAACAAGTCAACTATTAAACCGTTTACTGAAATTATTACATATATGTGAGTTTTTTTAAGTGTTTTACAATTTGTGTGTTATGGTAAACGTATGATTGTTGCAACCCACAAAGTTTTTCTACCGTTAAAAAATATTCAGAAAACAAGTTTAAAACTCAATGTTCAAAGGTAGACACAGCGGACACCTGTAAGCCACAGCCTTACCTTCACAACTCTTTCTGTAATCTGTAATTACAAAATGCAGACTTTCTTCGTAAACAATATTAGTGAACTGTACTGTAATCAACATTCAACTGTGAAACTGTAACATTAATTGTCACGACATACCACACCACCTTACCTGAGCACTGACAGTCACAAATCAAAATTGGGTCAAACCAAGTGTGAACTGTCAAGGACAAGATCACTGGCGAGTCATGCCTCCGGTAGGAAGGAATCAGAAAAGCGTCGCCTCTGCCGTTCAGCCTTGGGGTTGGGTAGATAAAGCAGTGGCCAACAATTCGCTGGAAATTACAAGAAAACGTTTACTGACTGTTTATAGAGTGGAAGGCTATCGCGAGTGTGTTTTTAAGTAAGTTATTGCTATTATACCATCCTTCAATATTCGGATGCCCGTTTGACCTTTCCTCTAAATTGTGCAGGAAAAGACCATGCAAGTGTAAAAAAAATCCAAATTGTCTTTGGGGTCTCGGTGATACTGCTTGGAGAAATGGCGAAGCCACGAAAGAAGAACCAAGTCAGATTCGTGAAGAAGGTCAAATTGCTGGACTTTTAAATCAAGGTCAAACATGTTATGTCAATTCACTCCTTCAACTTTGGTATCATAATCCAATTCTCCGGTACGTCAAGAACGAATTAAGTATTAAAATTAAAACTAAATAGCCGCGCAATCGTCAACTTATACTTACGTTGTTTAAATTAAATTTCAGACCGGCCATTTTAAGCTGGAACCCTCCCTACGGCACGAATGCCGATCCTTACACGCCCGAATGTGCTGTTGGTCACCTTCAGATGATGTTTGCCAAAATGAAGGCGTCTAAACAAAGGTTAATTGGGCTAATAAGAACATTCGAATTTCAAATTGTACATGTACAGACTAATTTTAACATTAACTTAATTAACGTGCAGATCTATTAGTACTGCCTCATTTGTCACTGCACTTGGACTTGATCCTGGACAGCAACAGGACGCTGAGGAGTTTTCCAAGCTCCTTCTATCTTGTATTACTCAACTATTAGAAAACTCTACAGAAAATCATGAAATCAGCGAGATCTTTAAAACTTGTTTTACCGGTGAGTCACAATTTGAAACAATTTGTGACCGGTGCAAAACCATAACGTCTGGGCGAACTGAGGAATATAATGAACTTCAACTCTCGGTAATGCCTACGTTACAAGAGGCATTTACTCATTACTTCAAACCTGAAAAATTGGAAAGAGACAATCAATACTGGTGTAACATCTGTGTCGAGAAGCAAGACGCCATTAGAAGGGTCAAATTACTCAAACTGCCCGAAGTGCTCAATATTCAGCTCATGAGATTTGTCTTTGATCCGTAAGTCGAAAAGTCATTCAAAAAGTTAATACTATTCTATCAATTACTTTTAGTATAAGGTAAAAACTTATCACTTGTTGGTAGTCATGCGAAGGTTTATTGATCTTGATAAAGTTTGTCTTCGACTTAAATAAATTCATTGGATAAATAACTCACGACGTATAAAATGTTTATGAAAGTGCATTAATATTTTGGTTTCCCCTGTCACTTATGTCAATGTTATCTTTCTCAATTCCTAGCACCACTATGGACAAGAAAAAAGTTATGAAATACATGAGCTTCCCAGAAGTGTTGAATATGACACCACATCTTGACCCGTCACAACGTGCCACAGAGAATGGTGACACTTCACAAAATACCTACGTTTTGAATGCTGTATTGATCCATCACGGTAACAGAGCTTCATCGGGGCATTACACTTGTAAGGAACGACCTAATTAAATTTTGCCATCATTCATTTTGTACTAATGCTATTTTTAATTTTAATTAAGCTCATATCAAAGATCCAGTTTCTGGGATGTGGATCGAGTGCAATGATGACAAAGTGGTTGAGATCAACAATAAAAATCGTTCCAAGAAACTTGTGATTAAAACAGAAGGAGGTAATAAACCAACATTTTACCTAAAACTTAAATGTTTTGCGTAAATTAGTTAGGTTTAAAAAAAAATTCAACCATTTTCAGATACCGAAAATGGTGCCGACTCCGTGCCTGATACGTCTCTGGGTTCGAAAGGAGCCTACATGTTGGTCTATACTCGACAGAGGTATTTTTCAGAAGTACCACCTGATCCCGAACTTCCTTCTTGTGTCGCTGAACGCGTACGAGTTGACGATGCAGATGTTGAGAAAGCTCAGTTGGAACAAAAATTAGCACAAGAAACAAAAGCTCTGGCCAGAACTAATCGTAAAATGGAAGTTGATCTTCTTTATGCTTCAAAGTATCCAGCAGAATCTGAAGAGACACCACCACTACCACCTCCAACGGATTCATCACCAGAATTAGAAATTATTGGGACAAAAGAAGCTAATACCAAACCACCACCGGTAGTAGAGATAACAGCAATGGATTTTATTTCAACTAGTTGGTTAGAAATTTGGTTGTCATTTAATCCATTATACGGCTACGATCGAGACTTACCACCAATTACAAATGATGACATTTTATGTCAACATGGTAAACTCAAACCACCAAGGAATTTGGATCCAGCGACACACTACAAGATCATTCCAACTACAGTGGTAAGTAAGCAGTCGGTCAACCTAAACCTAAGAATACTTACGAAATGACTGTTTATTTTGGCAAAATGCTAACGAAATGACCTGATTTGGCTAAAAGTAGACATCAGAACCAAGCCGAGAATTTATTTTGAATGGTTTACAAGAAAGTTTTTAAAAAAAAAATTTTTTTTTTTGTTGGTTGATTAGGCCGACGTTCTTTACAAAAATTACACTGGTCATCGATTATCAGGCCTGGAAGCTTTGTGCCTTGAATGTGTCACGTGTCATTTTAATTTTTTGAGAGACTTGATCAAATTGGAAGCAGATGCGAAGCGAGTTATGGACGTGGTGAAATCATGTGACTTCGAACTGCTGCAAGGAGGTGAAACGGAACACTTTCATTCAGATAAATTTCTACTTGGCAAAGAATCACTTCGTGATTGGAAAAAATATGCAAAGAAACAAATTGAAGAAAGAGAAAAATGTCAAGGAAGTCAAGATGAAATTGAATGGAATCTCAATCATGAACTGAAATGTCCACATGGTTAGTTTCCTTTGGTTAGTAGTCAAAGGAAAAGTAAATAAGTTTGATTTAAATGGTTAATTTTTTTTGTACAGATGCCCTTTGTGTTAATCGAACTATTCGAAAACGGATTATGCTGGAAGCATTTCAAATTCTCGTAGAGTATTTTCCGAGTGCTATTTGGTACAGTTCGGGACAACCCGAGTGTCCAATTTGTTTGGTGTGTTAAAATTTATGTGAAATTAGGTTAGAATTGAAAGAATTAAGGTTATAGTTGATTTAAAAAATGTGATGATCGTTTTTAGGGTCATGAAGCCAGCAATGCCTTGGTTATTGACCAGTACAAACAACTTGCTGCTGATGAGAAACGGAGACTTCATGATCTTTTCAAAGGATTGGGTAGGCCATCGTCCTTGACTCCTGGAACTTTTAATCTCGTCCCTTCCAGTTTTTTGGAAAGTTGGAAAGAATTTCTTAGGTATTTTTTTAAAAAAAAGGTGAACAAAACATTTTGAATTCCATCGTATGATACAGTGCGTTTTTTCAAAGGTCACCTGTCACCGAACCTATGGGTATTCCAACGGTTGAACTTCTCTGTGATACTCAACTGTGCTCTTGTGAAAGTCCAAAACTCATGTATCCATTTTATACGCTACAAGGAGAACTCCCCATCGACGAGAGTAGTCTTTTGTAAAAAAAAAACTATTTTATTATGGAAATTCGAAAATATTCAAGTTGAAATGAATTTTTCTTGTAGTAATAAGGTAGTTATGATCAAGCCAGCCGAGATGAGCATTTTGCTGGAGCGCAGAACGACTGATGTGTCCATCACTGTGACCATTGACTTAGATACTGAAAACAGGACAAAACGAAAGTATAGTCACAATATTGGTAAGAAGTTCAGTAATTTATGAAGGCTAACTACTTAGTAGTAGTAGGAGTAGTATATCCAAAATTTTGTTTAAATTCATTTTAGTTGAGTTTGTTCATTTTCACATTTTTAGGAATCTGCGAAGAATCAGCTCGGCAGTGGGTCAATTCTGTGATTGAACGAAAGTTTACTTATGAAGCGGATATTATTGTAAGGAAAATTGAAGATGAAGACGAGACGAGGCTGGACTTACAATGTAATGGAAACGGACATGATCATTTTGGAGAAGTGGAAGAAGTGAGTTCTTCGTTTTGGAAAAAAGTATAGATATTTTTAACTATAAAGTTTTTTTTTCAATTCTTTATTTTTTTTCTGGAAAACTTATAGGTTCCGTCAAAATTTGCTCGGGTAGAGAATGAGAGTAACAATGGTACAATTCGGCGCAGTGGTCGACGTCGTCCGAGTCGTTACGACCATAAATATAAGATCCATTCTTCTCTAATTGTACGAGAATTTCAGATTCATGACGTGAGTGATATTAGCTTGTTTTTTTTTTAAATTAATTAATTTTTCTGTAATTTTTATTTATTTTTTTTTTATTAAAACAAGGATTGTTTATTTTTGCTCTTTGTTTTAGCTGGTGCCCAGTTTCAATGCTGGATTATCAGATCAACATTTATACTGGAATGGTATCGAGATCCAAGAGAATGATCGTAACAAGAGTTTTTGCGAATTAAGAATTCCGGCTGGTGCTGTTTTGTATTTGAAGGTAACCTTGTTGTTTTCGTCACCTTGTAAGTGGAAACTATAACACTACCTTGGTGTGAAATGTAAAAGGTTGTAATGATACGATTCGATTTTTTTATTAATTTCAACCCCCGTTACCTTCCTACCACTTATACTTGAGATTCAAGTTTTGACACAAAGTATTCTTCCGTTTTTTTTTTATTTTGAAATGCGGGTGATTTGTGTGATTGCTTCACTTTAAAGTTATGTCTTTATTATATCGGTGGAAAGTGGAATGGAGAAGGGAAAATTTTGTTGCAAGTGTTGGTAGAACTACTAGATCCTGTTTTATTGAACGAGTTTGGGCATGATTTGATTCCATTATTGAAACTTAAAGTGTTCGTAATTATAACCTTTCAGTTTTAAAAGATTTTTAATGCCCAACATTTAGAGTTCGGACGAAAAGTTTTTTGGCGTCTCTCTGCTTCCTTGGAGTACGAAACTGTTTTTTTTAATAATGTTGCTTCGTTGTCGAATTCTTTTCAAAATTATCGAAAGAATTTGGAACGATATAATAACAAATTTGTTTAAATGTGTGCCATTGTGTTGGTAAAGTTCAGGATATTTTTTTTTTTTTTTTTTTTTTTTTAGAGTTTTTGAATGGTTGTATTTTTTTTTATTTTTTTTTATTTTATTTTTTGAATGAAAGGAGGTGCACTTTTTTAATCGGTAATTAACTCCTCCAAGATTTACTAACTCAAACTGGAAAATGGACAAAGGGTGTTGACTTGAAGTTTTTTTTTTTTTTTTTTTTGAAAATCGTTCTACCATAAAAATTAGAAGGCCTCGAGTCATCTTTAAGTTTAACTGCACTTAAAGACTTTTTTTTCAAGGAAAGGACTCACCTCCTGGTTTTTTTAATGATGATTTTTGCAACATGTAATTATTGAGGTCGTCCATTTACAACCTGGCTTCTTCCATTTTCCATTCGAGTAAGTGCTCCTGTAATAAAAATTGCAGGAACGAGAGTGACTATATTGTAAGTTATTACTTTGCACTTTTTTTAAAGGTTTTTATTTTGTGAAAGATAAATTATTTAAGTTGAGACAACTTTTTTTGTAAGTAATGAAGTGTACGAACTTACGAAGTACGAGACGCTTTTTACTTCTAATGTGGGTTTTTGACCTTTGACTTTTACCTTGCTAGGTGCTTATACCTAACTAGCTCAGTTGGCTGTTGATTGTTTTTTACCATTTTTTAACGTGTTCGATATTTTTTTTTGATTTTGATGTCCAGGAAATTGGGTGAGAATGGATTGAAACGTGGTAATTTTGGTAAACGTGGATCTTTTCTATTCTGCGTTTTATTCTTTGGCTTTTCTTTGCCGCATGATCATCTTCCTTAATATTTCATTTTGTCTTCGGTTCTTTTTAAGAGCATATGTCCAAGGGTCTACTGGATTTCGTATCTTTTTCATCTGTTCATCTCCAGATTCCCACGCTTTAGATCATTCTTCTCGTTTTACTTCTTGAGATGAGATGATCTTCATTTATGTCTTAAGGTACTTGCGTGGTTTTGTGACTACTGTGTACTCTCTTCGTTAGTGGTTCCTTTGCTTTAAATTTATGCATTTTTTTCTTCTGACTTATATTATTTTATTCCTTCCTCCTTTTCCTTCTGCAAATTCTCTAAAAGTTGGTAAGACGAGATTTTGAAGTAGAAATGGCCATGTGTGTGTCGTTAAAAATTGCTAAAATGGTGCACAGATGAAGTGCATATGTGTTACTTTTTAATCAAATTGAATCATTTTTCAAAGAGAAGATTGAATAATGAAATAAAAAGTGTTGTTTTTGTTTTTTATTTTTCGGTTATTTTTTTTTCAAAATTTTACCTAATTTTTGAACAGGTTGATAAACAAGTTCCTAATGGGGATTCAAAGCAGCTGGAAAAAGTTCGTCAGCCGGCCCAAGTTGAGCGAGGTTTTACTGGTAAGGTTACTTGTTTCTTAACAATACTAAGCAAGTTGAACTTAATTCAATAGGATTATACAAATTATATGTGTTTCTTGTTTGTCAAAAATTTTAACAATTAAAGTGTACTTTTTTATGTAATGTTTGGTATGTTGATGAACTAGGTACGGCGTTACTTGGATCAACATTTGCGACACAAAGAGTGTCACTTGGACCGGTGTCACCAAATACTGCAATGGAGTTATCTGCTGCCTCTTTGTCACCAAATCCTGTAGTCGAGTTACCAACTGCTCCAGAAAATTTAATGAACTCAACTTGAAAGACCCGTCTAGGGAAACTGATACTTATATAAGAAATTTGTGGAGCCGTATTTTTTGTATTGAAATTTAAGTGCTAATTATTTCGCTCTATATCTTTATGAATTTGTAATTTTTTTTTGAGAGTCTTGTAGTGAGCCGAGACTTGCCCTTTAGTTTTTTTTTTAGATTTGATTCGTCGTTTAGTTTGAAATTGAAGAAGATGCGAGGCCTTTTTGATGGACAATGGAAATTTATGGAGAAGCAGAATTGAAAACTTGTGAAACTTATTAAATTTTCTAGGATTTACCTGTGTAGAATATTTACAATTTTGGAATACTTACTTATTCGTATAGAAAAAAAATAAACCGTTATAGAATTGGTGTAAAAACTATTTGGCAGGCTTGAGAATGCTGTAATTTGCCAAGGTCAAAGGTCAGATGACTGATAAAAAAGTTGAAGAAGCCAAGGGTTCTTCAACTTTTTTACGTAGAAGTCTAAATTATCGTGGGAATGCGTTTCTCTTTGACCTTTGACCAAGTGGTAACCAATCGAAATGATTCTAAATTGTAAATTTTTTTCGGTGAAAAAAATTTGCAAAAAAAATCGTTTTTTTTTTAAAAAAAAGTTTAGTATTTTTTTCCGGAATTGCTGAATCTCCTCAGTTGACACGCGACAACGTGTGAACTTTTTTTTTTTTTTACTAAAAAAGTAAAATACTTTTAAAAATAATTCTTCCTGTTGAAACGATGATGTGTCTTTTTGATAAATTGATTTGAAATTACCTTGCATTACTTTAAAATGTCTTAATTTTCCGCATTACGTTATTCTTTTTTGATTTCTTAAAAACTTTTTCTCTCACTATGAAGTAATATGCTTCTCTCTCCATTATACTTTTTTTTTTCATGATTCCATTAAAAGTTCGATAATGAGCTCTTTGCATGTTTTTAAAAGATTTTGACGTCTTCTCACGGTTTAACATTGTGGTCTCCCTGCAACAAACACTTTTGATATCCGCAAAAAAAAAAACCTATGAATCATTTTAGAAGCCTTAGAAGTCATTTTGTCTAGAAGTGGTGTTGATTTGTACAACTGCCAAAAAGCAGATTGGTGGTATACAGGGCTAATTTAAATTGGTGATGAAGATATGGGTGGAGCTAACACTCAATGACTTTGCTCAAATCTAGTACATTCGCACTTTTTAGACACGATTTTTTTAGACTATAAATTGCAAAGTCTATAAAGTCATTAGGAAGCCATCTTTCTTTTTGCAAAATGGTTTACGTAGAAGTAGAGTCAATATTCGTCACTCTGCGGGTAAAAAACCACAGTTTGGGGTGGGGGGGGGGGGGAGATTTTTGGCAAATTGCCAATAGCAATTTTACTTCTGTGATTACGTAGTAAATCTTCTCATAAAAATCCCACGTGAGAAGATCTCAAATTGAATTTGAATTTAAATTTTTTATCAAAATACTTAAAGAAAACCGCTTTTTTTCAAGTTGGTTCAAATTATGCAATTCGCCAGTAATACATTTGGTAAGCAACTCAAAAGCGGTGGATTATGCTCATAGAAATTTCTTTGATTTGCAAATTATGGTCGAGTCGGTAGAATTTAAGTTGGTTTCGTTTATTCATGCGAAACGAACGGGGAGAGAATGGAGGAAATGGAAAGGTAGAGCTTTTTATGTTATACGAATAAAACGGAACTTTTTTGATAAATTGTTCTGTTTAAAAAAAAAAAAGATTTGTATGAACGTAATAGAAAAAAGAGGTTCCGTTTTGGGGGAAGATTTTTGTTTTTCCAGCATCTGCGGTCAGGGTCATTGACCTGGTTAAAATTTCCAGAAAGATTTACAACTGCATGACAAAATCAGAACTTAAAAGTCTTCATTTTGTCATACCGTGGAATTTCGAAGGTTCAACACGCAAAGTTGACAAATAAGACGACGAGGTGACATGGAATTTCTAGAGTTTTTCACGCTGTGACAACACAATTAGTATCAACGAGATTTTGAATGTTTTCGTTCGAAATTTTAGAATTTAGCTGACAATTGCTTCGAAAATCCTTTTAAATTCTTTCTTAATGAAATGATCACAATTTTTAAAACAAAGACGGTTGAAATCGAAAAGAGGGTGGGGTTGTTCAGCAATAATTGATCTTTCATGAAATCGCAAACTCGTGGTTTGTCCAGCTCGCAGGTCATTGACCTTAATTTGGAATTCTGCAAAAAAAAAAAAAAAATTAGAAAATTGTTTTAAACGTTGAAATGTGCTCAAATTATACAAAATTTAGGCTCAAATGTTCAAGGATGGGCTCTTATGTGAGAGCAAACCGTTAGTGGGATAATTCGGTGGTCCAGTCAAGTGGGGAAAAGTGTCCCGCCGGGATTTCGGGAAAGAAGAGGAGAAGAACGGTGGTGATAGGCGGGTATTTTTTTGGGGTCTAATGTGAAGAAGTAGAAAAAGATTGTGATGTGATCGTCGTCGACAACAGAGAGAATCATTAATTGTTCCAACCCCCAACAAAAAGGCGTCAAATTTTTACCAGGCCCACTTAAGCTTTTGCCACTGCATTATTTGTTTCCAGAGGGGTAAGATCCTCAGAGAATGTGATCCTCTGCTCCTCAACCAGGAGGAATAATTTCTAAAAAAAAATTATTTTTTTGTGAATTTTCACTTGTTGGAAAAGAAGTGGTGGTAGTGTGTGTGGTGGGAAAAAAATGTGGAGTCGTGAGTTCCACCCCCTTTGGAAAAGAAGCTGAATTTTGAAAGACAATACAAGTGTGGTGGTTAGTCACTCTACATGTGAAGAACGAATCCGCTTTTTAACTTAAACGAAGGAGGAATCAGGCTGAAAACTTTTTAAAACAAAAACTTTTTTTTTTAAAAAAAAAGACTAGAATTTTTTTTTTTTTTACAAAAAAACTTTTAAAAATTTTTGGTAGTGAAAGTTGGTCTCTTGTCAAGTTGCAACGTGGTGGTGCTAAGGCTTGGTGATTTCGTGGGTTTTTTGGTTTTGGTTCGGAGCATCGTGTTCGGAGAAAGTTGATCAATGTGGTGAAAGTTTTTTTAAAAAAAATTTTTTTTTCTTCTCAAAATGTATCCGTGGATTCGTGATGCTGCGGCAGCAGCTGCAGCCGCCGCGGTGGGATTTACTAGTCCCCACCATCCCCACCACCATGCTTTTCATCATCAAATGACAAATAGTCACAACAATGCAAATTCACAACACCTTTTTGCAACAATGAATGGTGTCGGGGGAGGAGGAGGAGGAGGAGGAGGAAGTAAAGGTGAAAATGGATTTCACACTAATCAGTCCATGACTGAGTGCATGGCCCTGGATTATGTCCATAATAAGGTAAAATAAAATCGGGTATTTAATTTTTTACCGGTTTTTTTCCCAATGCAACAACATTCATCGAACTTAACAGGGTTGAAAATAGAATTATTGCATTCGATAAACTGAACTACAAAATTTTCAGAATTGGTGCGCTAAATTTTTTAAACCGATCGGCTGCAGGTCTAAGCATTGGAAAACGAGAAAACTTTTGTTTTCTTTAAAAAAGAAAAAAAAATTTACTGAAATTAATTTTTCTTTCCTTTATTCAGTTCCTCAAATTTTATAAAATTTACTAAAACTCGATGTAGTACTGTAAATTTTTAATCAATTCGTTTGATTTAAAAAAAAAAATAGAAGTTCATCTTTTTTTAAAATATTTTGCTCAAAGCAATAGTACACAGAAGAACCAAAAAGATTAACGATACGCTTTTCATTTTTTTGTTAGGTAAGTCTAAGATTTAGGTTTAGTTGTGGTAGGTGACATTAGGTAATGGGGGTTCTGGAGTTGACGATGTGAAAGTGGACAGTCCGGATGTTACCTTCCAAGAGATATGCGGCGGGTGAAAGGTCAATTAATCACGAGATTGAAAGGAAGTTGGATGGTCGTGTCATTTCTTGTAAATCGTAAATGGAAGAGTCAGCAAACTGCAGAAAAAGGCGGGTAAAGAATGAATAATTCTGCTTTCTCCCTCGGACACTTTCACTGTTTTTGAGTTAGATGAATGTCATTTTTGAAGTGAATCCATACCGTGAAAGCGGAAGAGGGACAGTGGGTAAAAGTGACTTTTTTTTTCTAGAAAAACGAAAAAAAAAACGAAGAAGAAGAGTGATTAATAGAAGTGAGATTAGAAGGAAAGTTGAATTGTCCATGGCACGGGAGTGATTGATCTTTCTCCTGGACGCTTCCTCTTTTTTGTCCATGTCACTAATGTTCTCTTTTTTTTTAAACTGGTCATTTTGGTGGTAAGGGGGTGGGGGGTAGAAAAAAAGAGGCCTAATGGACCATCGGCAGGATTCAATGAATCTTCATAATTTATTCGTATATTTGCAATTTCTTGTCAAGACTCTCAAAAAGATGAGAGACAGGACATGATAATTACTTTTTGTGATTTTCTTGGTAAAAATGAGGCTACGACTTTACAAATTGTTAGTCCCTAGCAACTTGTGCTTTTTTTTTGACAGGTGAATTACGTGTACTAACAAATTGTTAATTTTTCATTCACAAATTTTTAAACTTTTTGATTTTAAGAAACATGTAAGTACGTTGAATGAATCGTTGAGTCGAGAGGCCACGCCTACCCTCGAATTTTCTGTCAAAATTCTAAGCCCTGAGCGAAATTTGCAAAAAAAAAAGTTGCAATTAGGCCACTTCGCCCCCCCCCCCCCTCATCTCTCAACGAATGGCAGAAGATGGGGTTGAAAATTTGTTGCGAGATCCGAATTCAGAACTTTCTCTCCTTCTCAGCTCATCGGCGTGCAAATCGGTTTTGGTGACCGAGCCAGTCTTTTTTGGCAGAAGGGACAGGGTGGTGATATCCAAGGGGGGTACTTCCTAAGGCCCTTTAGTCTTCCAGAATTCAGTCAGATGGAAGGCTACGGAGTATCTACTATGTGTGGATGTGTCTTTAGTTGCCCGGATTTTGGTCTAAAGTCATTTCGACAGACTGGCGCCTTGGTTTTTGTGACTCTCTACTCACTTTCTATCTATGAGCCCCTCTATCTTAAGGCCAGACGAGCGTATTTTGAATTGCAAAGTCAAAGAGATCGAGTTTAACCAACCCTAGTTTCAAGATCAGTTGAGCGAATGATCTTTTCCTTTGCACCACCGACTTACGACAAATTTCTTTCTGGTAAAAACTTTTTAACGCAGGGATCCTCTGAGCTTGTAATTGGTAGGAGTTTGCGCTGCTGGATGAAACAATCAAAAAAAAGTACGATGCTTTCCTTTTTCAATTGCTAAATACGTACATTTTTTTTCAAAATACATTTGTACAAACGCAAGATGAACCCTCAAAATTTGACTAATTTTGGTGAAACTTTTTTCCGAGGGAAAGTTTTGGAAGAGAAAGCGATGAGCGTTTTAAAAAAATACAAAAAATTGAAGGTTGATGACAATGTCGTCGATTTCTATAAAAAAAATTGTTAGATTTTTTTCTTTTGAAAATCATGTTAGGAGAGTGAGGTGATACTGCGGTTATGTTTATGTTTTATTTCCTGTCATCATGCCCGGGCACTTATCTACGCTTCGGTTACTTTTCTAATTTGAGTCTTGATTCACCACGGTAGTACGTTAAGTGGTGGAGATTCAAAGCGTTTACGATTACGTCTTTCCCGCAACAACACGCTGGAGTTCGGACTCTGTTTAGAATTAATACTTTTTAAGAAATTTTAAACACATTTCTTAATTTTTATTATTGATTTTTGAAAATTTGAATGCTAATCACCTGAAGTGATGCTCATTTTTAGTGATTTTGTAAGAAAAAGCGGTGAAATGTAAAAATTAATAAGAAACACGATTATATTTTTGTGGTTTTCAAAAAATACTGAACAAAATTATGGAAATACCGACAGGCTAAACTGTGATTGGTAGAAAAAAGTGGTTTTGAAGGTTAAACGAGGTTGAATTTTGACAAGATTTTTTGATTGATGTACTTCAAAATTTTTTAAAGTTGTAAAGTTTTCTATATCGAAACCGAAACGAACTTCATCTCTGGAGTCTCTCGGCTTATTTTTCCTTAACCGAAACTGTTAATGAGAAAGGTCATGCAATTTGTTCACTTCATAAAAAATATATAGAAAAAATGTTCAAAAGATAAATTGGTTCTTTAGGATTCTGGCGCCGGTAAAACTTTGTAAGGTTTGTGCCTGCATAAAGCCTTAACATTTTAAAAACCTGTCAGATTTAATTTCCTGAGTAACAAAATTTTTTACGGAAGATTTCAAAATTTCTTCTTAAAATAATGAGTTACGCTAAAAATTTTAGCCTATCGCATCTACTCATCTTATTTCCTACCTTACATTTTTTTTGGGAGCGTAATGAACCAAATTGCACCCACAAAATATAACAAATGATGGGAAATTTTAATGTGCATAAGCTGTCATTCATGATAGAGTGAAGTAGAGCCAACACACGTGAATTGGATTCAAGTGGTTTACTCATTTTTTTTTTGCAAAAAAAAAAAAAGTTGAATGTTTTAAAAAATTTCGTTCGGAACAAGTACCTTGTAACAAAGTAAGTAGTGGGAAGTAATTTTGAATTTTACTCGGAAAACATAAAAAAAAAGTAAGGCGAATTACTCAAGTTTTAACCATGACCAAAAATCTGATGCTTTTTATCTTCTTACCAAAAAGCATTAGGAGCTAATGACCACTTTGCTATAAATTCAAACTTTAGCGGGAATAAAACCTTGATTTTTTGGTTAGTGTAAATTCAAAGTGCTAATTTACTCTAGCTACTGTTTCCTTGGAAACTAGCAAATTCAGATGCAAGACGGCCGAAGAGACGAACTGATGGAATTTACAAAATGCTCGTACTAAATTGACTTTAAATTTTTTCCGCCCATGGCGTTTCGGTGGTTCGGGTTTAGAATTTTTTTTTTTTTTTGCAAAAGATGCAAATTTTATTTTTAAAGAGGCGGTTAGTATTTAGTACGGGATTGGAGATAAAAAATTTGGTAAGGCGTAAATCATTTTGGCCAATTGAGACCTAGCTAAGGTGTTTTTGGCATCTTTTGCCAATTCTTTCTCAAACGAGTCTTTGGCCTCCCTATTGGTTATGTAGTTTATGTTGACGTTTCAATTAAGGACGACCTATCACGTTTACTTTTTGAAGATTCTAATCTGGAAATCTAAAATTTAAAAAAGGATTTATGTCTTACTCTTACGAGTACTAGTGCCAAAGGGTTAAATTGCTTCACAGAAAGGCTAACACCTCCCAATTTTTACAAAAAAGGTTAATTTTCATAAAAATTTTCAATCATAAATTTTGAACAGCCCCAAAAGGAAAAAAAATGCTTGAAATTCCAAACTTTATTTTTCTTTCGTTGCAATCTAGAATCAATAAAATTTATAATAAAACTATTGTCAAATCATTTGAAAATTCGTGTCTTTCTTCTGATTTGAAGAACTTTACTTGTACGTCAGAGCTGCTGGCCTTTTTAGGTTGAAAATTTATTCTAAACATGTAATATTCACTTGTAAAGTTGATTTTTTTGCACAAATTAAGAACAATAAAAATTTTGTGGAACGTAAATGCAATACCGTTTTTTTTTCTTGTCGTAGACAAATACTTATGAGGTTTTTTTTCTTCTTAAGTCAAAAAGACCAGTTTTGTATGTCTGGGATTTCCAACAATTAACAAAAATGCAAGGAAGATTTAACGTTTGTTTAGTGTAAAAGCTTTAAAAGTCAACCAAAGTGATACGGTCGTTTTGTAAAATTAAATATATGAAAAGCTTGCAAAAAAAATTGTAGTTCACAAGTAGAAATTGGCAAGAAAAAAAATTTCTTGTCTCCTGACCTTTGATTGCATTGTTTTTTTTTACAATTAATTTACTTCTTCACGGTTTTCCTTTAACCGTGCCATCTACAGTGACTCCCGGGTAATGTCAAGCTCGGGCAACTTTCACTTCTCACTTTGCTAGAAGCGGGTATTACATTTTTCTGAAAACTCTTCACTTGCCGACTTTCTCCCGGGTTTTCAAACGTTCGGAACACTCGGAAAATTTTTGTCTATAGCAAACGCAGTGCTTTTTAGAACTTACTCGGTGGGCGTCTTCACCTTTTGATTCGATCGCCTGAATATTTTTTTTTGCTTGTGACTTTCTCTACGTTCAGATCCAAAGGTACAATTTTTTTTTTCTGAAGTAGTGCGAAAAAGGGAAGGAGGTTCGCAGTTGGGTATCTCGCCCGTAGTGAAAGTCCTTTGTGTTTCTTTCGTCTACGTGTGGTCGTGTTCGGGAGTCTTGGAAAAAAAAGGATAAAAAAAACAGTGAATAAAAATACAACTATAAAAAACTCAAGTGAAGTTTATCACTTTCTCTTTCTATTCCTTTTGGGAAGAGGATAGATGAAGAGGTAAGAAAGCTTTTGCTTTCACTTCCAGTCGTTTTTTTGCCCATTTGTCAGTAAGTGGTTACATTTTAAAATCAAAATGTTATAGTGGATAAAAGTATGAAATCAATATGGTCAAATGCTACCCGGGCCCACTTAACTACTTTCTACTCTTTTAAAGGTCAAAGATTTGACAAGTAGAAGAAAGTAGGAAGAGGTGGATTTTTTTTGTTACTGGATAACTAGGTAACGGAAGTTGGTTATTTAGCGGTCTAGTGCAAGGCCAGGCTCGTGTCTGGGTTTTAAATTTTTTTTTTTTAACAATTTTTTTTAGAAGAACCTTTTTGAGTTTTTCGTTTTTTTTTAAATTTTTTGTTCCGTTTATGGTAATGAGACGATTGCCTACAATTGCCCTGCAGTAAGAAAAGCAGTTATAGTCATTGAGAATCTTCCCAGTGGCTAAGGTCAAGACTACGGGAATAAAAAGTGGAATTTAAGGTGCAAATTGCAGTTAATGCATTTAATTTGAAATTTTTTTAGGTTTAAATTTAGGTTAACTTGGGTTAAATGCGTTAGGTTATTAGAGTAGTCGTTGTTTCGTTCTTGAAACTTCTGGAGGTTGATAAATGTGACTTAACTTTGTTATTTTTAGGTGAAAGTCTCTATTAGGCGAAGTCTCTTCTGTGGTTAGATAAACTAACCGAATTGAAAGTTAGGTTAAGTTAGGTTAGTCAGGTGTTATTGTTAATAAAAATCCAAATTTAGGTAGGTTGTGGTCGGTTAGAAACGGTTGAATTCTAGAATTCAAAACCTAATTCTAGAAGAACATCTAGAATTTTATCGTGAAAATATTTACCTTGTGGGAGGAGATTTTGCGACGTGACACCAAAATTACAATTTATACAAATTGCAATTCGTAAACTTGTACAATTTTAAAGGCTAATGGCAATCCAGGACTTTACTACCTGTTCGTAATTAATTGTACAATTGTCTTACTTTTTGTTAAAGTTTTAAAGTCATGACGAGTTTTGTTCAAAGTCCTTCGAAAATTCATTTCGTTTCAAAATGTCAAAGTTTTGATGATTATTTGCATAAAGACAAGAATTTCTCCTTATGGACTTTTTTTTGTAGTGTTGTAGATAGCCCGACCTGTCTACAACTTGTTGTTTGTGCATTTGTCAAAAGTAATCAAAAGGCAGTCCAAAGTTTTTGGAATACACGGTAGTGAACTGACGGCCCGAGCTTGTGCTAATGACTCTTAATCAGTTCAATCTAAACAATTTCAATTGCTTTTTGCAATAAAATATTTGTGTTACAGCAAATTTCCATATAGAAACCTTTGCTTTTTTTTGCACAATTTGTCATTTTTTGGTAAAGTCTAAGCTTTGTGGTCCTTCCGCTTGCGAATTCACTCTTACGAATTTCAAACGAACTATTTTCTACCTGACTTGACTTTAATTATAAAAAAAATTCAAGTTTATATTAACCAAAAAATCCGGATTTTTTTTTCTTATAAGGTTAGTTAACCTTAAGCGGTTCATCTTCGTTAAAGTGGAAAATAAAGTAGACAGAGGCGGATCCATTAGACAGTTGACTAATCACACAAAAGGACCTAGGTAACTGGACTTTCAGGATTAAACAGCATTTAGTTGGGCTATTTTTTTCTTTGTTCATTGAGAAAATGCAATAATTGCATTTGGGAATAATTTATTAAAGTTTTACATCAAAGGGATTTGATCCTTATCTCAGAAGGCAGTACGTGTTGGTTGATCAAAAATTATTTCGGAAGGTCAATGTATAAGGATGTGGCGGTGTTCCAAGAAGCACTTGATTATAATTGCAATTTGGTACAATATGATTCGAAAGAAAACTTGCAATGGGAGTTTTTTCTTTTTACAGAAAAAAAAACCTTTGAATTTGGAAAAGGTGGAGACGGAAGTTTTATTCGTGTTTTTTTTTTCTCAAAACTCCTGAGAAAATTTCATGTGAATTTTGAATAAATTTTGATGAGTAAGTCTATAATTGATTTCATAAGAGAGACATTTAGGAGCACGCTAAGGAAAAATTCTTAAGCCTTCTACTGTACTTTTTTTCGGTAAGAATCGCTGCCGGATACTTAGCGTTTTCAGTGCTTTTTTTTAGTAGGAGCTGACTTGTGCTATCGGCAAAGCTTTCACTTTCATAAGTGAAAGCAAAAAAAAAATATTTTGAAAAAAAAAATTGAGTTTCAATTTGGAAAAAAGATGGAAAAAAACGTTAGAAAAATATTTTCCCGCCGCAAACTAAACCGTCACGAGTGACTTGTAGTCAGTCGTGAGTGTTAAGGTCCAATGTTTTCTTTTTATTACCTTCTCTGTTTAGCTTTCACTTGTCTAAACCCTGAAAAGAACAGGAGTTTCACATCACATGAAGCTTATTAACAAAAGAGCTACATAATTAGGTCTACTGAACAAGCGCCAATACCAAAACAAATCTAAAAAAAAAGGATTACAATCTAAACTATAACGATATAGAAACTAAAACTAACATCCTAGCGTGTATCTATAGAATTAGGCTTTTTTGTGTGTAGCTCTTAATTTACTAAGGTAGATCTTGCGAAGTAGCTCTTTTTCGGAAGTTTAGCACTTTATGTGAAAACTTTTATTGCTTTAGCTCTAACAACGCACTACACACGAATAGGACAGCCTAACTTTATTGGAGAAAATGAAAAGAAAATGACAAAGAAACAGAGAGAATTTAATGAGAAACTCAAAAATAATTTTTCATGCCGCTACTTTTCCTTTTTTAGTGAATTCTAAATATCGACAAGCAATTACGTCGACTTAAATTTACATCGAACAACTGAAAAAACGCAGGTCGTTGGTCTATAAGCTTTAAACCCAAAAAACCACACCGTTATGTAATATTTATTTCTATGTCAGCCTTCAAACTTATATCAAAATTAGTTGAATAACTAAAAAAAAATATTCAGTACTAGAAGAAATAGACAAAAAAGTAATTTCTCATTCATCAAATTTGTAAACGTTACTTTAACATTCAATTCAATTTGCAAAATTTTGTTATAGTAAACAAATTAATTGTATAAAATTTCATACTTTGCTACAAAATGTCCTAAAAAAAATTTCAATCTAGTACAGAATCTAAAAAAAAAGAAAGAAGAATTGAGTTTAAAATTTAAATTCCTCAGGTGGTTCGAGTTACAGCCAATTAAGCCCTGGCCATTTTAAAATTCACTAACTACTTGAGATTTAGACACGTATTGCCTAGCAACTGCCTCTTTTCTTGAAGACTTCAAAGATGAGAATTAATGATTCTGAACTCTTTTTTGCCAGAGGGAATCCAGCACAAATCCGAGTCACTTTTTATGATCATACTTTTTTTCTTCCCTCCTACTCGTATATAGTAAATGCTTCTTTTCCCAAATATCTTCCAGAGAAGTGCTTCACAAGAAAAGGCTTCGTAAAGTTGAAGGAGAGTCGATGGATCTTCCAAGAAAAATAACATTGGACACGTCTGCCTGGTGGTGAATCCCAGGGAAGTTGCCTCTATATAGTCAGTAGGGTATTTTTTTTTCAAGGTAATATTCTACATCAACCAGCAAGGCGACTGCTGGCAACGAAAAGTTTCTTGAAGACGACGACGACAACACGCATAGACTTTTTTTCTTTCTTCCTCCCCCTTGCACAAAATGTTAAGAAGAAAAAAGTGTATTTTTACACAATATTTTTATATAACGCTGAGGAGCTATACGCTTCCTTTGATTTTCCAGACTCTCTCCAAGTTTCTCCAAATTCACTACAATTTTTGAACTTTCTCTGCCGGTAACACCGAAAAAAAGACGCTTTCTTTTTTCTGAAGTGGTCCGAGGTAGACTGTTTTGTGTGACCTTGGCATTGACAGTGAGTTCTCACGGTGGCCAAGAGCAAAGTATTCCTGACATTGACTTCCCATAAATTAAGATAGTTTTTGTGGAAAGTTAATTAATAAGTGTTTTTTTTGTGATGGACAGACTGTGGGAGGAAAGTGAATTGATGCTGGGATTAACATAATTGCACCAAAAGAGTTACAGGCATCAAATTACACCTTGCCAAAAATTGGCCTTAAGTGTAGGTGCTTGAGGAACTTTTAAAAATCCAAGGCTTTCTTTTAGTCTAAACTTGACCTTTTGAACCTTTTGGGAGTGAAATGCAAATTTTGTGTAACTCTGATGGTTTCATGGGAAGAATGAAGAAGGTAACTGGGAAATTAGTGGGCTTCTGTGTCTTGTTGGTGCTCGATAGGAAATTTTTTGTTTAGAGAGACACATGCTTATTTTTAAATGTTTTTTTGTTGTAATTGTGTAAAATTTCGTAAGGTAATTGAAAAATTTAGGTGCATTGTGAGAAATTAAGGTGAATTGTGATGGAAATGTCAGGAGGTGGTGACAAAGGAGGACATAGTGTCCAGCTTCATCAACCTTTTGTTTATCCGACTGACCTCCGTGTTATGGGGTTTGGTCATGGAGGAGGCCTAATGACCCAGACATCATCATCGACGGTGCAGGTGACAATGTCACCAACACCAACTTCACCGGTCGTCCCGACGTCCAATGGGATTTTTACTTTACCGAAAAACTTCATTTTCTCTGATGCTGAGGTGCTTTTTTTTTTATTATGTTCTTTCTTTTTTTTAAATTTGCTCGAAATATTTTTTATTCCATTAAGTTTGTCGCAAGGTTGCCTATTTTTCGTTGACTCGCACGTAAAGGTCATTGACCTCAAAATTGACTTGGAAGGGTTTGGATTTATTGGCGTATGATATAAAAAATTCTTGAAAGTTGAGATATTAATTCGTATACTTTTTTCCCCCGTTATATTTTTCTGGTGCCCACCATGCTATATCGTCATGACGGGTGACGAGTGTGATAAAATCCGAAAAATTTTTGTTACAAGTGAAAGTGTCTATGAATCCCGGGATTTTCCACTGACTTGGTTACAAGTAGAAGTTGGCTCATGTTCAATTCAATTGAGTTTCCTTTTACGGCCTAACGGATTGAAATGTCTTCATCTTCCAGATTTTGGTTGGGGGAGGATTGAATTTTTTGGACGACGAAACTTCTTAACGCATTTTTCACAAAGTGCAGATTTCCTGTGTATCTTCTTTACTTGTCGCCACGTGCTTCTAGCACGTAGCCTTTTTGTAAATTTGATAGACGCGTTATTTTGCTTCTAAAACTTGATGTTTTGGACAACAGGGTTCAAGAACTCAGAGGTTAGAGGTCAGGGTTAGGAGATTTGAGGGCCCTTCGCCAAATTAGTTTGTTAAATGGTCCAAATTTGGTCGTGGGGCACAAAAGTGTCCATCAGCATTGATGACTTGACAAGTCAAAAATTTGAAACGCCTAGTTTTTCTAAGATTTTCGATGATAATTTCCAAAATTTCTTGATAATAGAAAACAGGAGGATTTTCATGGATGCCTGGAACGAATTTGAATTCATCCGAATCAAATCCAAATCCTGGAAATAATTCAGTTGGTTCAGTAAAATCCAGTTCAAGTCCATCAACCCACGCTAGAATTCGAAGTCCACAAAGTGTATCCCCTGTACAGTCATCCCCCACATCTAATCATCACCCAGGTAACAACGCTGACCTTCCGGGTAGTTCTGGAGGAAATGCTCAGCTAATGCATTGGATGTCAACTGTTATGGCTGAACATTTGACACATCAAACTAATAATCAAACAACAGTAGTGGATGGATTGACCTACGTTTGGAACGGTAGTGGCGGGACGGAGGTGGGTTGTTTCTAACATGCACACGAAAAAATTTTGCAAATTTTTAAAATTTAAAATTACTAGGTTCAAACGTAAAAAAATGGTGTAATATGCCTTGAGGTGACCGTGTAATGGTCGCGTTTTTTAACGTGAAGTGTCTGACACGCTCAAAATTGATGAAGTTAGACATGCACTCAAATTGCAAAAAACAAAAAAAAAAATTTTGCAAAGAATTTTCCATACAGGTTTACTTTTGTCACCCTTAATTATCTTCTGGGCTAAGAAGCTCTATCTTTGCAAAAACAAAAACCCGTTGTTGTGTTGTTACATTGGGAAAAACCAAAAACTTTGTCTTCCTTTTAATATAAATTTTTAACCTTTGTTTTCCAATTTACAAAATTTGCAGGGGAAACTAAACTCACCTGATAGTCATCACCACAATTCAATTAAATCAGGTGAGTAATGATTCGGTACATTGATTTATAAAGTTTATTAATTAAAATCCTCCGTTAAGAAGAGGAGGTCATTGACCTCAGGGCCTGTTTACAAAATAAATTCTTGTTGTTTATAGATATTGATGCTACTTCTCCTTCTTTGCCTAATTCCATGTATGGTGCACCGTGTTCGAACAATTCAGCATCTTCCATTTCATCTTCTCCAGCCAGTTCCTCCGGCCTTGTTGTTCCTCAACCGTTGTCCAGTGAAAGTGGAACGGTCAAAGGTAACGGAACCTCAGGCCGAAAGTACCAGTGCAAAATGTGTCCACAGGTTGGTGTAAGTCATACCTCTTTTCTTATTCCTTGCTTTGTTTGAACAAGAAAAAGGCTTCAACTTAAGATAAGCAAGGAACACGTTATTTTTTTTAGAATAACAGAATTTTAGATAAAAAACAATTTTAGAAAAGTTACGACTCCGACAGGAGGTCACGTACGGTTCAAAATCGGTTTTCGAAAATGTTTCATTGGGTGAGTTGGTCACGGCCTCAATTCCGTGAAGTTTCTTACAAATTTGTCGTCGCGCGAAGAGTAAGCGCAGCGTCAACCACTGCGTCAAGGTTATGTTAAATGTCGCCGATAATTGTTAAGTTCTAAAGACAGATTTCTCAAGACTACTAATTTTCATCAACATAAATAAGTGTGATTGTAAGATACGAAATCGTGATAATCATGTGAATTTTAGATCAAAACCTTCACACGCTCTTTTCACAAGGGTTATAATTTGTTTTTGGTTGAAAACCACTTATTGGAAGGGAGACAATGACCTTTGGTGACCTTTGACTTTCGGTTATTCTAGAAATTCAAAAATTTGCTCATTTAGAAATTTTATAAAAAAAATAATTTTTTTTTCATCATTTAAGTGTTATGAAAATTCATAAGTTTGTAGAAAGCTTCGACCTTGTTTGTTTCGTAGGCGGATCAGAGCAAGTTGAAAAATTTTGATCTTGAAAGAATTTACATGTGTTGATGAAGGATTGGCAATTAGATGTAGTAGTAAAAAAAAAAGAGCCTTGTTTTTTTTAAAGTAAATGGCAACAGTTTGTTTGCCATTTTGTGAATGATGAAGTGGATAGTTTTACGATTATGAGAATTTTTTAGCTTGGGCTAAAAATTTTGGCCCACCTTTTTCATGCTACTAAGTTTTTTTTTCTCAAAACATTTTATTCCTTTCGAAAAAAAATAGTTATGCTTCCGGAATTAACCATAATTTATAAGTTTTAGTGTGTAGTGGGGAAGAGAGAAGGATTGCAAAAAAAAAGTCGCGTTAATTTGAAAACTTTATGTTAATTTTGTCCTTAACAAAAATGTGAGTTATTTCTGGAGAATCCTGGGCCATTTTTACCAAATTCTACGAAATCAAGAAATTCTGAAATTCTAAGGAATTTAAGCTTTTTCTAGTTTAAAGTTTACGGATGTTGATGAGGCATCAGGTAAAAAACCACATGACTGTCAAAGCTTCTGGAACGAATCCAATAAATTTTTCCAGAAAAAAAATAAAAAACCTGTTCACTGTGTTCTTTTGTTCTTTGACGCTTCATCCGCTTGCTATTTTTCTTCATAGAAAATGATAATAATCGGTCGTAGAGTATAGGACTACATTTACCCAAAAACCTTCCAGAACTGAAAGAAAAAAGATTTTCTCGTTTTGACAAAAATTAAGGTGTTTTTTAGTCTTTTCAATTCACATCCTCCCAAAAAAAACCACTTTCTATTAAAATAAAAATCTTCTCGCGCCCTTAAAGAACATGAAAGTAATGTTTAGTTTCACACTCGACTAAGACTCATTTACGTAAATTGTCCATTTAGATTAAGTTTTTATCCAAATCAAGTCTACTTATTTTATTCAGGTAACCAGGCAGGGTCGTAAACTTTCTCTGTCAGGGATGGACCAAGAATTAGAAGAAATTTTTTGAAAGTGTTGAAAATTTCAATAGATTTCAAATGTCCAGAATTAATTTTCGCGCCGACAAATTTTTCTCCGGGAAATGCATTGTTTCCGGTTTTCCTCTTGAGGAAGGTTGTTGTTCCGATTTAACTGCTTATTAGTTGTAACTACGTGCAACGTACTAAAAAGTTTAAGTTGACATGGCACGTGTCATAAAATTTGACCGAAGACAGAAAACTACATGAATTTTTTTTTGTTTTAAGATGAGATCTTATGAAAAAAAGAAGATGAGACCTGAAAATCTTTTCGGGCTAATTAGTATTCCCAAGATGAGAGACAAAGTTTTAACTTGTTTCTTAAGAAAATAAATGACAATTGGCTTGGATTTAAAAAAATAACACGATTTTTTTCTCCGTTAATATAAACTGGCTATTTGGTAAAAGTAATTTGTTGTAAAGGAATTTTTTTGATTCGTCAAAGTGTACTCAAATTTTTGTAAACTTGAAAATTTGTTAAATGCTTTGGCGGAAATAACCGGTCTTGTAACGTAATATGGAAAGAACTTGAAAAAAAGTTCAAATTTTGAGTAATACAAGACTTTTATGAGGGCATATTAGTAGTGGAATTTACAGTAGGTAGCATTTTATTTTTATTTTTTGAAAAAAAATTTTTTGTTAAGCCTAAATTTTCATGATTTGTTTTCTTTTAAAAGTTAAACACTTGCCGTGAAAAGTTAAGTGTTAAGTGGTCGGGTGTTGGAAAGATGATGAGTCTTAGTCATATAACACTTTTTTGAAAAAAATTTGCCTTTAGGTAAAATTTTTTATGAGATGCGCAATTTTTTTTTATTTATTTCTTCCCAGTTGATTATGATTTTAAAGTAAATCTTAATTTTTTTTTTGTTAATACGATATGACGAAGAAACACAAGAAGATTTTGTTCCGTAACAATTGAATTTGATTTACGAACCCGCCTTCTCTACTGGTACTGTCGAGGAACGAGGAGCTGCAAATTTTAAATGCAAATTTTTCTCGTGTATTATCGCAATGGGTGGGTTTTTTCTTTCTCGAATTGCGGCATTTTCTTGACACTTTTATTTGCAATTTATAATTTGCAAGAATCAGGAAGAAAGCACTGAAGATGAGAATTTTACTTGGGGAAGTAAAATTTTGAAAGGTAACTTCGCTAAAAGTGACACGTCGCGTCACTTTATAGCAAATTAGTTTTTAAAAACTACTTTTTTTTTCTTTGAAAAAATTCAAAAAATTTAATTTTAAAGAACGTGAGAGACGTCTCACTTTTTTTTGCGAATTCCGAATTTTTTGTGCAAAAATTGACGTTTCAAGGTCATACACTTCACTTTACTCCTCCGTGACGCGTGTAGCAATTGGCGTTTCGACTTTTCAAAAAATCAAAAAGTTGACAAGGTTAAATTTTTTGCACGTTTTTTTGTTGACGTTGGTTAAATTGCTTATTGAAGTTTAAAAATTGGAATAATTTATTAACAATTCAAACATTCTACATACAAAATAAAACTTTAATAAACTTTATTCTAAAACTTTACTTTTATTTTTATAAAAAATTTTTGCAGCATCGTTGCTCGCGTGAACTAATTTGAAGTAGTTTACGAGCGTCATTTCTGTTTTTTTTTACTTAAAAGGAACAAACAATTAAGGTGGCTAGTTTTTTTTCGTTTTTTCGCATTCATAATCATGGCGTGTTTCAAATCTCGTAAATGCTACTAAACAAAAAATTAAAAAAAAGAACTGTGATGTTGTCGTATTTGTAAAAGGTGGATTTAGTTTTTTCTTGATTTATTGTTTGCTCTTGTATGTACAAACTACGAAGCGGTTTAAGAAGAAATCTAAGTACATTACATATAGTTATGACTATGAAGGATTGTAAGAAATTAATCGTGCGGGGAAGTTGTACCTGTAATTATGATTGTTCTCATGGCTACTCCCTTTTTCTTTAGTTTTCTACAACATTTCAGGGTCATTCTGGAACTGTACGAACCACTTTTTTTTACTTCATTATTAACAATTCTGTCAGCGTAGTGATGAAGATTACCTTTACCAAACAATTTTTACAATGAGCAGTGTTTCCTCTTTTTTTTTATTCTATTTGATAAATATTTAGTAAAAATACCAAATTTTATGAGGAAGAATTGTCGCAAAATTTTATATTCTTTTATATTGATTTTTTTAGGTGAACTCGATGCATATGTTAACTAAACAGGAGATATTTGTAGGGATTCTTAAATTTAAGAAATTGAATTTTACAGTGGCGGTGACACCTAGCTGTAAAAATATGCCATGAATTTTTTTTTACAAAAAAAATGAATGAATCTAGGAAATATTTAAAGGGTCTAGTTTTTTTTTGTTTAAGGGCAAAACTTGTTGAAAGGAAAAGTGTTATTAGAGCGGAAGTGAGATGAATCTTTTGTATTTATTTGGACCTCTCATCTCTCTTCACCTTCCATTTTCATCTTTACTCAAGGTCCTTTATCATTTGATCTTCCTGAAATTTAATCACTCAAATCAGATCTTACATAGATTATAAAAAAAAGTACTTATGGTGTTTCAGCAGCTAAGGCTGCTTTTTTTAGGTTTCAGGTGTACGGCGATATTTGGTACAAATTCACTTTCAAAAAAATAGAAACGCTATAGGTGATCAAGTCCTTTTTTTTTAAAGTCTTTTGTAAAGGGGACTTCTTCCTGGGAAAAAGGTGCCCTTGGGATTTACTTCCGCATCGTCATTCATTAAAAGTTTCTTTGTAATCGGAAGGATGGGCTTTAAAAAAAAAGACGAGATTTTGGGTAGACCCTTTTAGAAATTGAATTTAATCGAATTTTTTTTGTGTACAATTTTTGACATTTGATAATCAATTTTCCAAAATTTTGGGAAATTCCCTATTTGACTTAAAAAAGGAAATTTTTTGAGAAAAAAAATGACGAGACGGTTTTACGGTTTTTAGCAACAACTAAAATAGAATTTTTTTTTTCAAAAAATAAGCTTTTGAAAAAATAAGTTTAGGAAGGACTTAATTTCCATTTGAAAAGAGGTTGAATCTCATTTTATTCAATTTTTTTGAAAAAAGAAGAGGGATTCACCTTTTTCAATCTCGAGGTTTAAAAAAGAAGGGAAATGCTGTGTTGATTTTTTTTTTGAAACCGTGGGAATTCGCAAGTTTTGAAAAGAACACTCTCACTCTTCGTCTTTTGTTTCACCTGTCCCTTACCCGATCTCGGGTATCCTAGCCTATCTATTTCAAAAGAGCCCTTAAGTCCCCCCTACCTCTCGGAAGCACTTTTCTATTAAAAAAATCACCTTTTTTTTTTTAGAAAAGAATTGAATTATGGTCTCTTCCCACATCCGTGTTTGACATTAGCAGAGATTCAAAGAAACGGAAGAGGTCCCTTTAACCTGTGAACCCGGAAGGCACAGTTTGGGCCCTTCATCCTTCAACGTGTAAAAATTGATCAAAAGTACTTAAAAGTCTAGTTCTTTCATCTCGCCACGTGCGAAAACTGGAATTTTTTTGCAAAAACTCCACTTTTTAACCGAAAGGTGTGAAAAGCCCTCGAACAAAAATGAATAATGAAGTTTCTGAATCTTACGTAAAGTTACTAAGTAATGATGACCANCAACGTGCATAAGTTGATCAAAAGTACTTAAAAGTCTAGTTCTTTCATCTCGCCACGTGCGAAAACTGGAATTTTTTTGCAAAAACTCCACTTTTTTAACCGAAAGGTGTGAAAAGCCCTCGAACAAAAATGAATAATGAAGTTTCTGAATCTTACGTAAAGTTAGTAAAGATGACCAAGATGGGCGGGGGGAAGGGGGTGTGAAACTTGAATCTTGAAATTGTAAATTCACAATTTATGACAATTTGGGAAGTGGCTGAAGGAGGCGGACAAGTTGGAAGGTGACGCTATTGTAAATTAATCAAGAAATGTACAAAATTTTTAAAGGTGATCTTTACACGTTTCTTCTAAAAGACAATCAGGTTATTCACTAAGTTACGTCTGCAGAATGAGGAATGTTTCTCTTCTACCTATGACCTTTGACCCTTTCCTCTGTTACCTTAATTGTTGATCTTAATTCCTATTGTTCAAATTTTGTTAGGATGAGATGTCGTGTTCTACGAAAGTTTAGGTTAATGAGTATCAGTTGTACCTCAATTTTCTGGTCGTACACCACATGTTGCTTTTGGGAATAAAAGACTTTGGAAAGTACTTCAAAGTTTCCCAATTTTAGAATTGTATAATTAAGCTTTCTTTATCCAAGTACCTCAATCTTCTGTCCAAAAGACACTTGGACATCCTGTTGACTTGGACATCCTGAATCTCAAATGCTAAAAACACCTGTGCCAATATTTTTTTGTAACCTTTACTTCTCGCTTTTAGAAGAAAGGAGTAAAGTTAAAGTCATTAACGTAAACGCAAAGTCATTTTGAACCGCCAAATGTTGATTTGCAAGTTGCAAATTACTTGGGAATTGCAAAGTTAGGATATGAAGCTTACATTCTAAAGTATAGAAAACGAAACCTAAGCTTAAGTGACCTAACCAAACTAACCTAAACGTAAACCAAAACTATTTTCATTAACCCGAACAACACTTGTTGTTAATTATTCAGAAACGTATAATAGTGCACCAGAATTTCGTAGAGATTTATTTTGCTAGGATTTTTATGTGGAATGAAAAAACAAGGTTTTTAGTAGAATTGGTGAAAGTTGACTTTCTCCTGCGTTGAAGTTTAAGTCAACAACCTAATTCCTGGAAGATAGCACTGTTATGAATGTTGCATGATTAGATTCAACTGTATTGGTTAATTGTAAGTTAAAAGGTCAAAGGTTAAGTTAATTATTTAGTGGTGTTTAGTTGGGTATTTCGTCAAGAGTGAAGTTCTACTTATTTCTAGAATTGCTGCTACTAGTATTTCAAGTTATAATTTTGTAAAAGTTGAAAACCTTGAATGTTCCACCTTTATTGTTCGTTTCGGAAGAAGTGATCTCATCTTCTTCCTAAGGATGTGGACATATGTGGGGATCTTAGTGGCTCACCCTGGCATCTCTGTCATGACGACGACGCTGGAAAAAAAGGGGTAAAGAGATCTTTCATCTGTCTATAGTCACATGCATCTAGTATCTAGTATATACTCTATACTACTTCAAATTTATACAAAAGTCTCCCTTTTCTAAAAAGTTCCTCCAAACCAAGTGCCTTTTCTCATGAGTCCATTTCCATGCTATAGTTCACTACCCAAATTTCTCTCATTTTTAATCACCTTCCTCGACGAAGTCGTTTTTTTTTGGAAGTGATGATTTAAAACAAGATTTTTAATGAAAAATATTCAATATTATTCAAATGCATCTTACTTCAAACTATTCAACATGATTAAAGGTGAAAATATATTAAAACTTACTGAAAATTCAAATTAGTTTAGGTTCAAAATAATTCAAAATAATGCAAAATAGGTCGAAACTAAAAATGTACAAACTTCAAACTATACAAAGTTAATTTCTTAAACTTCAAATTATTCAAAATATTCTGCAAAATTCAAAATTTACATAATTCAAAAATACTCAAGAGAACAAAATTAAAGGTTAAAACTACTCAAATACATGTTTAAATATCAAGCTATTTAAAAAAAATACCCGGCGACTTCCAAAAATTTTAACAACACTTAAAATCGAAATATTCAAAAAGTGATTAAAATTCAACTCCATCTAACTGCTACCTTGGTCGTTTCTATCCAGTATTACGTGAATATGGAGATGAGGATTTTTAGTATAAGAGTGACCTAAGAGACAGACATAGAAGAGAAAGGGAGTGCAACAGTACACAGGAAGAAGGAGTTAGACAAGGTATAAATTTTATATCCATAGCAACATTTAAAAATCTATCCCTCCCAACTAAAACCAACCGTCTGTATCCCTGTTCTTCTGGAAGGAGCCGAATTCATCACTATTAGCCCACTGCCACTTACTCTAGACTTCTCCAAGTGTGTCCACCCTAAAAGGTAACCCATATAAAACCAAAAGATGAATATATCCCTCTTCGTCCCACCAACCAATACTCCCTCCAAAATCATACTTCCAACCAGTGCCAGGCTTTAGTTGAGTTTTGGCTGTTGGAATTCATTGGAAAAAAATCAAAAAAAATTATCTTGTACCCACTTACACAGATTTAGGAACCACTTTTTTATTCAGTTCTCATCAGAACTTTAAGCCCGTCCCGCCACACTCAAATTTTTTACTCTTTGTTTTGATTTTTTTTGAATTCGACTCCTGCTCGCCTTCGTTACACGCTACTCTCACTCTCTCGAATTGAACAGCGGCATGCGTAATAATCTCGCATGCTGAAAAGTCCAAAAAAAAAGTTACTTTTGTGTGTAAAGTGCTCGCTCTGCGATTTTGACTTTGTAAACAATCGTTTTTTTGTGTGTTCCGAAACGTCTTGAAAGAAGGAACATACCGCTGCACTGCCAGGTTTGTAAGTCGTCCAGGGCAATGGACGAAAACGTCGAGTAGTTAATACTCAAG